>OVBA01005865.1:0-18576 GCA_900406435.1 Lepidium aucheri
CCAAGACTTTTATATTTGTCTTAATTTTTCTAAACTTAAAGATGAGTTTTCTTGTCATAGTGACATCATCGTTTCAAGTGTCCAAAAATGGTTGCAGACAAAATGGAAAGAAGAAAAGTGGTAACATTAACAATGGAGAAGAGCCAGGACTCACCATGCACTACAATATTGATTCTGACAAGAAACTCAAACGGTTTTATAATTTTCATTTTTTATTATAATATTGTGATATATTTAAATGAAATCCTAATTAATTTTAATAATATATATATATATATATCGATTTAGGTTGATTTCAAACCGTGTCGCGGCTCAGAAGTCCAGGAGCAAGAAGCTTCAATATGTTGATGATCTAGAGAACAAACACACAAAGCTCGAAGTAGATCTATATTATACACACACCTATACGTATATTCATATTATATATTACTTTATTGTATAAATTTATATATACAGAATTTGATGTACAGATGCAGGTGAATGTGTTGCGTTCTCAAGTAGCGATAACAAGTGTAGAAAATCAATGCGTGAAAGGTGAGAATAGTAAACTAAAAGAGTCTCTTGCTGCTATGCATCAACAAGCTATCACAAGCCAATGTAGAATAACATATACATCACAATTAATTTATTTATTATATTGTATATTACAAGTTTGATATAACAATGTTAATTAACAGGTGAGCTTGAAGCAACAAGAGCTGAGATTGAGAGGCTGAAGAAGAATTTAAATTTTTGTTCTTATTAATTTGAACATTTCTCCCATTTTAATTGCAATTTTGTGTGTTTTAGTTTTAAGAATATTTCATCAAATGCATATCAATCTAATGTACTTTGTTTCTTGTGGTCTTAATTTCAGTTTGAATTATATATTTTCCCTTAAGATTTATTTTCTTGAGAAAATTAATAGTAAACCAAACGAGTTCCAATTATGGGCTTAGTATGACAAAAGTGGTAGATGAAGAATTGAGATTATTATATGGGCCTATTATGATAAGGTTCATAATAGTGTGTGCCAGAAACGTAAAATGCTTGTCATTTGTATAAATTATATGTCAACTTCATGTTGTTTAGGTGTAGAGAATAAGAACTAAATGGTTTTTTGAAGGGTCTGAGAAACAGAGTAGAATTTTGTCTAAAACTAATCCAAATAAACTCAAAAATAGAAAAGAGTCATCTTTTGAGATTCGTTTTGTAATTTGTAATTTTTAGTTTGTAGAGAGAGTGAAAAGAGATGATACACTGTGCAATTGATACAGATATATCATATATGTGTGTATATATCTACATTTCGGTGGATATGATCTCAAGCTCCGCCCACCACGCCGGAGATCGACTTGGCACTGCTGCTTCCGCCGTTATTCCGGTAATCTCTCTCAGTTTAACCACCAATTCCTTCATTTCTAGCTTCTTGTTCAAACAATCTCTAACCACTTCCCACAGCCTCTCCATGACCGTCTCGTCGAAGCTTTTCAGGGTCGGGTCCACAACTGGCTTGGTTTCGTTGTGGAGCAGAGCATCTGGATCCGGGAGCTTTCCGGTGATGATCTCGTGCAGAAGGATGCCAAAGCTAGAAAGGTTGGTGACGGGATCAAGTGGTGTGGAGCTTACGAAAGTAAAGTCGGCGACTTTGGCTGCGTAATCTGTTGCCAAGTAGACTGAAGAGGAGTTTAGGTTGGTGTGAGAGATGGGTTTAGGGTTTAGGTTGTGCATATGTTCTAAACAGTAAGCTATTCCCATTGCGATTCTTAGTCTCATTGGCCAATCCAAGTGCTCTGCGTCTTGGTCTGCAGTAATTACGGTTAGTTAGAAAATGGATGGGGCTGAATCTGTTAAAAGAAGTGGAATTATTACTCACCGTGAAGATGCTCGAAGAGAGATCCGTTTGGAGCGTACTCGAAAACCAGCATCCGGTTGAATGGCTCATTTTCATGACAATATCCAATTACGTTGAGGAAATTCTTGTGGTTCACTTGAGATAACATCTGTATCTGCATTTGCAGGATTGTATTTTGTGTTAAATAAACAGGAGAAACTAGAGTGTGGAAGGAGGTACTGTTGCTACCTTTTTTTGGAACTGTGTCTCGTGATCCAATGACCAGTCCTGGAGGGATCCAGATGCGACTGCGAGGACCGCTATTTCAGTGCCGGTGGAGAGAGTACCTTTGTAAATGGTGGCGTTTGAGGATGTATTGCCAATGATGTTACTGAAATCTTCGCAGGCAGTTTCTAGTTCTGATAATTTCAGCTTAGGAACACCTTCATGAGGCATATACGTAGGTTACAACTCATTCAACAATTTCTTTTATGTAAATGAATAGAGTAAACATAACAATGATGATACCTGTAGTAACAATATCTTGAAGTTGGCCTGTGCTCCCAGTTGCTTCCCTTGGCTTTATCAGTTTCATCTTTCTGTTCCGCAGGAGAAAAAAGGCCACCAATGCAGCCATGATGCCGAACACACCTACTAGCACTCCAACTATTATGAAAATTTTATGAGATCCCTTTGTCCCGCTTTTACGACTAGAAGCTGAAGGAGGCTGAGCTGGTGGAGGAGGCTCGGCAGAAAAAGGAGGCTGGGCAGGGGAAGGAGGCTGGGCAGGGGAAGGAGGCTGATCCAGAGGTGGAGGCTGAGCTGGAGCTGGGGTTAGGGTCTCGGTCGGGGGACTAGTAGGAGGGCTTTCACTTCTATTTAGCGAAGGAGGAGTGAGAAACGGATCTATGGTGATATCATCCGTAGGCAATGGAGGAGGAGCTGCACTGACGTCTGGATCCTTACCAGGGGGACCTATCTGAAGTAGCCTGCGAGTGAAGGGGAATGGTTGGCCAAAGTTGTTGTCACACAAATCCAAAATCTCAAGCTCCTGCAATTCTGTTACCTCTTCAGGTACTTTCCCGGAGAATGAATTGTTTCTCAGAATACTGCAAAGAGAAACAATGATAGTTTTGTAAAGAGTTCTATGTATAAATTGTATACTTTGAGTGTTGGATAATACTTACAGAGATTTCAAGTGAGTTAGATTTCCAAGTTCAGGTGCAAGTGTTCCATGAAGAGAGAGATCTTGTAGATTTCTACGTCATAAAGACATCAAATTCATAACAAAGCTAACAAATACGAACTCGTTCATCTCTTAATTTAAGGATTCGAATATAACTTACAAGTTGACTACTCTTCCATCAGGTGAACACATCACACCAGACCAAGAACAATGAGGAAGCTCTCCCCAATTCATCAGAGCTCCAAATGGGTCTCTCTCTATTCTTTCTTTGAATTTCATTAAAGCTAATGCTGCAAAATCCTCAATAGTTTTTAATTCATCAATCAATACTTAAGAGTACAGACACAGAGAAAGATGAAACAAAAGTTACCTTCGGTACAGAAACAGAGACCAAACATCATATTGTAAGGAAGCAAGAACAGGAAGATTGCTGGTCGGAGCAATCTCCACCGTTGATCGGAGTTCATCTTTTTGTCTGTGTGTGTTATTGGAGTAGTTCATGAAGTCGTCGTCCAGATAAAAAGACAAATCAATGGCTGCTGCTTTCTACATCCCACCTTCTTCATGTTTTCTTTTTTTTTTTGGTTTATATTGATTTTTTATTTCGAAATTAGAAATATGTATACAAAAATATGTTTAACCATGGAAACATTTACAAGTTGGAAAGTGTTAATGCAGTTTTTATTCTAATAAAACATACCATTTGCAATGCACGATTGAGTCTTTCCTTCTACAAATTGACCCAGTAACCTTTGACTTCGGTTTTTCTTTTTGGCTTTATTCGTTTTCACTATAAAATGAGTAAGATCACTAAAATTTTGAAGGAGACAATCCATAAACAATCGTTTACTTTATGCCATTTTGAACAATTCTGATTTGAAATTGTAGCTGTATTTTCTTATTTATACAAAAGTCACTCAATTCGGTCAAGATGATAAAAAGGTACAATTTTGGGAAGTAATTAAGTCCCATTTACAATGTGTAAAGACGATAGTGGGCTTGCAAAGAGACTTATAATGAACAATATCACTCAAATGGGTCCTCAAGGTTAGCTACAACGTTACCATCTAAACCAAATATACACCAACCACTTCTTCTCAAGCTTGATCATCATCATTACTATTGTAAAAAACATCGATGTGAAACTATGCTTACCCACACACAAAAAAAAACTATTGATTTGCTAAAGACTTCTTCCTAGAAAAAGCCCATTGGTTTTAATTGCTATGTAGAAGAGAGTGATCACCGTGAGATAGCATGGAGCAAGATGCAGAGTATTTGAGAAAAGTTAGGACGTGTGGAGGGGCAAGTGTTCCAGCATTTGGTCATTAGATATCTGAGAACTTGAGGGCACTCCTTTGGGATCTCTGGTCTTAGTCCACACGCTGCAATCCCAACCGCCGCCTGCACTGGTGAGCAAGACCCATACGCTTCCTCCCCTGTCACCATCTCCCAAAGCACCATCCCAAAGCTATAAACATTGCTCATCCAACTTTCTCTCGTCTTCTCTGGATCCCCCGCGATTATCTGATTGAACCATTTCACAAATTGCAGCCAACAATTGCTTTTACATACTTACACATATTTTGACAGATAGTGTTAGAATGACTTGTATTATTATTTACTCAACTAATCATCAGCCAATGTTTTCTGTATGAACGGCCTAGCGGTCAAATATGAGGAAGTTAATGCGTAATACTAAAGTAAATCACTGAACTCGGATAATATAAGAAGAGCGTAAAAGAACAGACCTCAGGTGCAAGCCATCGATAGCCATCTGTTTCATATTCCATGGCCTCATTGACACTCTTGCATGCGGTGACCAAACCCATGTCACCCAAACAGGCATTGCCCTGCTTATCTAATAGTATTCTCTGTGTGTTAAGGTCTCTGTATGCAACACCATGATCATTCATAAATTTCATCCCTTCTGCTATGTCGACAGCAATTTTAAATATCACCTTGGTCTGAAGCTTCTTTTTCTTCAACAACAGTTCATGGAGTGATCCACCTTGCATCTGTTTTGTTACCACACATAGTCCATGATTTTCGTCGATGCAAACACCATGAATCTGCAAAATGCTCTTGTGTCCACAGGTCATCAGCTCCAAGAAATCTCTGCGAATCTCAAACTCATATGAATTTCCTTTATCACAGCCTTTTAATTTCTCAATGGCCACCTTTATTCCTCTATAAACTCCTTTAAAGGAATATGGTCCTAACTGACCACTGAACTGAAGATCATCCGAATTCAGTAGCCATTTGCCGATATCATCGCCACCTGATTGAATGGTCTGCCATTCATCCACTGATACAGTGAACAAAGAGCTTGGAGGTGGCATCTGAACTTGTATCCTAGTATTCGGATTTTCCAACTCATGTCTATAGCATTGATCAATGGACTCTTCATCAAAATCCCCAAATTCTCCAACACCCGCGTTCTGTTCTTGACAGCCGCAGAGACCGAAAGGGAGCTTCACTGACTTGGGCTTCTTTACCGCAGATTTAAGGGCATTTTCCACCTTGGTTTTGAACAATTTATCTTGCCCGGACTGAACCAGAAGAAGAACAACTCCAAGAGTCAACCCTTTCTTCTCAAAGATTTGAACTTTCTTACAACAAATTGAAGCACTATCAAGAGACCCCGAAATGCTTGACCACGGAAGCAAAGAAGTGCAGGCAAACGTGAGCTTGAACACAGAACCCTGATCAGCTTCCTCATTGCACACCTCTTGAATCACAAACACAGGATTTTCATCTCCAGAAGTTTGCTCTATCAGCTTTACGTGTATAAATACATCATTCATTTCGAAACCAGCCTGACTATAACTGTTAAAAAGAAAAGCATAGTCATCCAGATTACTCCCTGATGTATATATCAACATATAACGATCTAAGTTGTTTACATTCTAGTAAATACTAAAAATATTGCTGAATTTAAGAAACCGAGAAGAATAAAAGTTGTTTCAGAAATCGAAACAGTGAGTAAAGATGACGCAATATCTTAAGCGATAATCGCGGAATGAGGAAAACCCGGAAGCCTTTGGGAGAATCTAATCTTACCTAAGAGGCAAAGAATCGTAATGCTTCCTGAGATTAGAGACGAGCTTATCAGGCAACTGACTTCCAGGATACATTTTAACAAGGTGTCTCACAACATTGGCCCACACAAGCTTCTTACCTCCTCCGGTGGCTACATCCTGGTTTTCACGGTTCGTATCTAAGCTGAGCGAATTCTTGAACGACGCGATCGCTTCGGAGACGTTGCGTCCTAGACGCTGAAACCGTTTCTGCATACCGGAAGAGGACTGATCGGAAGTTGGAACAGTCGTGAGGCACTCAGATCTGTCGTTGGAGCACATGAGTACTTGGTCGACAACATCTTCCTCGTCAGGGCATCCGCCGGAACCACGGTTGGACCAGCACTCGAGCGCGGAGGCCATGGCGGCGAAGGTAACAATGTTTTGGGTCTTCTCTACTTGAAAATGGTCAGTACTCTGTAAGATTTGAGTAAACAAAACTCTTTACGGCATTTTAAACATTTGTTTGTTATAAAAGATTATGTTTGTTGTATATGCAAGCACCAGTGGTCTAGTGGTAGAATAGTACCCTGCCACGGTACAGACCCGGGTTCGATTCCGGGCTGGTGCAGTGTATATTTTTTTAAGTTTTTGTGCAAAATTGAGAAATACTTACCCAATACATTTTCTAGATATCTATTGCATGAGAGAAGAAGTATCTGTAAGTATATCTTTGTAACTGAAAATGAATGGCATGCTTTGTTAAACAAATCAAGAAGAGATTACAAGTGTATACATAAGTGTTAACATTGGGGTAAGTCTAAAGGTGGAGACTTTACAGACTGCAAATGTCCCTCGCCGTTCTCAACTAAGAAGACCATAGCCAGACCCCAGAATAGATGTGAGTCAATGTGGCAGTGCATCAGCCACACTCCTGGATTATCTGCCACGAATCTGATAGCTACCCATCCACCTGGAGGGGTTCCAATTGTGTTTCTTCGTGGTGGGTCGATGAGATTGAAGGTGGCTGTGTCTTTGCTCGGGTTGAAGTTACCAAGGCCTGTCCCAACTACGTAGAATTCGTAGCCGTGGAGATGCATTGGGTGATTCTCTGTGGTCACAATGCTTGTGCCTTGCAATATAATCTGTACGTTTGAGTTGTACTTTAGTTTGTAGGCCTTGGTTCCGCGGGAAGGCTGCCATAGCCCTCTGCTCACGTTTCCTGTATAGTCAAATGTGACAGGAGGCGTACCAGGGAAGTCTGTGGTAAAAACACCGGCGGGATTGCCTTGGTAGTAGGCTTGCATTATGGAGTTTAGTCTGGGGAACACGAAAGATATGTTATTCATGCTCGCGGTGAAGCGTGTTCCGTTTGGACCTTGACACCTTTGCGTATTTGGGGTTGAGCAGTTGAATAGACCCAGTCCGAATGTGAAAAATAAGTTCTCATCAATCTCCAAGGGCACTTTCACTTTCGACGGACTCTTCATCTGTGCTGTGAAGGCAGCTGCTGTTGCAGTGTCATTGAATCCTGGCAGCTGCGCTGGTATTGCCCGTGCCTGTGATTTATTTTGAAGAGTAACACAGGGAGCATCTTTGTACTTGAGGATTGCGGTGGTTGTGGTGTTGTCAAAGGCAGCGTTGGCGCTGTTGTAGGCGTGTGCAGCTATGTAATAGTGTGCTGGTGGTTGGTCTGCAGTTAGAAGCACATCAGTTGTTTGACCTGGACCTAACATTATGACATCGGTAGAAAAAGGTTTGGTGTAGGAGGCATCCGCAGCAACCACTGTCAGTTTGTGATTAGCAACAGCAAAGAAGAGCTCTTGGTTCAAGGCAGAGTTTATAATCCTGAGGAGGACAGTCTCTCCTGACCCCACCAGAAATCTCAAAGTTTCTGCATCGTGACAAGACATAATATTAACTAAGATATAGCTGCGTCTGAAACTTGATAGGCATTAACTAAATGTGTACCTTGGCTGGAGCATCTGTAGAGATCACCAGGCTGACCATTGATGGTGAGAGCATCTGAGACGTTTGGCGCACCACCCGTGAACTGGGCCATGTTCAAGACATCCATGGGAATTCTGTCCCACCATTCCCCTAAGATAAGGGTTATATCTCTCTTGGGAATTACAGGAAAAGGGTAATTAGGAGAAGTGAGCTTAGGGCGTATGATGAGAGCTCCATACACTGTAGCTCGCAGCCATCTGCTGTGGGCATGCCACCATAAGGTACCTTCTTGATCTTCGATGGTGTATCTGTAGGTGTAACTTGCTCCTGGTTTGATTGGGCATTGGGTTATGTATTCTGGTCCATCCGCCCATGGATTCCGCATCTGCCGTATCCCATGCCTGGACATGACTCTGATTAATAGCAGATTATCAAGGATTGATTTAGTTGATGCAGGGAAGATTAGTTTTACCAGTGGAGGCTGATGTTGTACCGAGCTTTGTTTATAGCTGTGATGACAAGGGAATCACCGTTTCTCACCTCCAAGGTTGGCCCTGGAAACTGTCCATTCACCGTGATGGAGTTATGAACTCTGCATAGCCTCTTCACCGGCGTCTCTTGAATCTAAGCAAACCAAGAAAAGAACAAACTACGTTAAGCATCAATGTAAGTAACAATAGAGGGAACTAAAACCAAGAGGAGAGTAGAAAACACACAACGAACTCATGAAAGTGAATCTCTGCATGGACAAGTGAAACTACAAAAACAGCCAACACAAAGAACGACCGCATTGCGCTTACTTACTCTGAGAAAGAAGAAGTTGGTACATTTTATAAGCAGGAGACCGAGAGCTTTTAGTCTAACCAGCACACACGATTTGGTGTAACCACTAAACAACAAAACAAACAGTTTCTGTTTATTATATAAATTCTTGTTCCAAAAGATCTAGGTGAACCTCTATCAGCCTACTTTTAGTACCTTCTCTCTGGTTTTTTCTCATCCTAGGACACCAAATCTCTTTAAGGTGTTGATCCTCTCCTTAAACAAGAATCTTTCTTATTTATCAATTAAGTAGCATTTGATAAACTTTAAATTATGCCTAAATCTATAGCTGCGTCATCAGTCTTTATCATCGTATCTATTTCTCTGAGTCTCACTCAGTCATCACTTTATTTTGACCCGAAAAAACGAAGAATGAAAGCAGCGACTTTATATCAATGGAACACGGTGACATTTGCTGCCTCACAATTTCTCCAGAAACTTCAGTGATTTAGATTCTTCAACGATGCGATTTCAAACGTGTGCTTCATCACTGGTTGAATAGAACTTCCTAAACACCTCACAAACTTCGGAGACGAAAGAAATGTCTCCACATCATTATCCTTTAGGATTACTCATCTTATTCGATGGCCATTACATCGTGCTCCGTCTTCAAATGCACTTGACGAATTTAAAATATGAAACAAATAATTGCAAATTCTTCAAACGCCTATTATCTGAAAATTTTGAGAGCTTTAAGCGTCTTTCGATTGAAAACTTCAATAGAGTACGTTCTAGTTACTGAAGAAAAATTAAGAAAGTAAAGTTGAAGTTCGGTACTTTGAAGAAAACCCAGTGACCATCGATGGCACCGTCGCCAATAGGTCGGACCCGGAAATCTCATTTCATCGGAAAGTCAAAGCTTTTCAACTCTTATTACTCAGGTGACTTGGTGCCATCGCCGGAAAAGAATCAAGTGAAACCTAGGCAGGACGTTTGGATGTGGAGATGTATCTATCACGTGCATGAATAAGAATAGCTGGCATAACGGGTCGGGTCAAAACCCAACAAAATCCCTTAACGTGACCCGGAAGATACTCTTTGTCATTTCATCTTCCCCAATTAGCTATTGACGAGACTTGACGCTACTTGTCGATCTGGTCATCTTTTTCTGAGCCCCATCGCCGCGACTTAGCCACTCCAGCACTCGATTGCGGTTCACAATCTTCGAAATCTCCGTTTTCATCTCGAATTGAGAAACCCTAATTTTCTGTAAATTTCTTGCTATAATTAGCTTACTGTAGCTCATAGATTTATTTTCGGGGTGTTGAAATCGGAAATGATGGGCTCAGAGAATGTCGAACGATTCGAAGAGTCCCATCTCCACTCATCAAAGGATGAAATGGAGAATCTCATCCTTAGCGAAGATGGTGATCCTTTGATTAGAAGCGATATTAACGGCGATAGATCCAACTCTGGCTATTGCAGCGCCATGTCAACTCTCTCCGACTCGCACCACCCATCAATTTTCGTGACTCCAGCTGATTCCGATCCTCTTTCTGCGCCGTCGACTTACTCCAGCGACTTCCGGAGTCCTCATTCGAAACCAAACGGTGGCGACAACAACAGCTCTTACCTCGAGCCACCGTCGTATGCGGACGTCATCTTCAGTCCTTTCGATGAGAATTCTGTCAGCGAGATCAATGGCTCAGATGATGGTGGAAGCCGTCATAGTCAGTACTCAGATTCACTATCTAGATCTCCCTCTTCTTCGAGCTCTGATTACCTCAAGATCACTGTTTCCAGTCCTCAGAAAGAGCAAGAGATTACAAATTCGATGATCCCTGGAGGAACTACTTACATCACTTACCAGATTACCACCAGAACGAATCTCTCTGAATATGGCGGCTCCGAGTTTAGCGTGCGTAGACGATTCAGAGATGTAGTTACATTGGCAGATAGATTGGCTAAGTCGTATAGAGGATTCTGCATCCCACCGAGGCCAGACAAGAGCGTGGTAGAGAGCCAAGTGATGCAAAAACAAGAGTTTGTGGAGCAGAGAAGAGTTGCATTAGAGAAATACTTGCGCCAGCTTGCATCACATCCTGTCATCAGGACCAGTGATGAATTGAAGGTTTTCCTTCAGGCGCAAGGGAAGTTACCTCTGCCTACGAGTACAGATGTAGCCTCTAGGATGTTGGATGGAGCCGTGAAGCTTCCAAAACAATTGTTTGGTGAAGGCGGAGGAGCCTCTGCGGTCGAGGTGGCTCAGCCGGCTAGAGGAGGTAGAGATTTACTGAGATTATTTAAAGAACTTAGACAGTCAGTCTCTAATGATTGGGGTGGATCAAAACCACCTGTTGTGGAAGAAGATAAAGACTTTTTGGAGAAGAAGGAGAAGATGCATGATCTTGAGCAACAAATTATTAATGCGTCACAGCAGGTAAAATTTCATACTTGCTACTTTGCAACAGATCAATATTTTCATGGCTCTTTCTTTTATGATGTAGGCCGAATCCCTCGTGAAGGCACAACAAGACATGGGGGAGACGATGGGAGAAATGGGTTTAGCATTCATCAAACTAACGAAGTTCGAGAACGAAGAAGCTGTCTTCAATTCTCAAAGGGCCCGTGCCCACGATATGAAGAATTTAGCCACTGCAGCTGTAAAAGCTAGCAGATTTTACAGAGAGCTGAATTCTCAGACTGTCAAGCATTTGGTAAACTAGATTATTGTTGTAGATATGAAGAATCTATTCCAATGTCATTTGAGCTGGGTTTTCGCTTCACACTTTCACTAAAAGCTATGAATTATTGATGTCAGGACATACTCCACGATTACCTCGGCCTAATGATGGCGGTCCAGGGTGCATTTGCAGATAGATCTAGTGCTTTACTGACAGTGCAAACACTTCTATCTGAAATTTCTTCACTGCAAGGAAGAGCAGAAAAGCTAGAAGCTGCATCATCAAAGGTCTTTGGCGGTGATAGATCAAGGATCAAGAAGATAGAAGAGCTAAAAGAAACCATCAAGAGCACTGAGGACGCCAAAAATGTTGCCATCAGGGAGTACGAGCAGATCAAGGTATTCATTTAGTCATGCGACTCATGACCAACAAAACATAACTCGTGCTGACATACCATAATGTACTGAAGTCTTGTGTATATACGTAATGATCATGACAGGAAAATAACATGTGTGAGGTTGAAAGGCTGGATAGAGAAAGACGTGCAGACTTCTTGAATATGATGAAAGGGTTTGTTGTAAATCAGGTACACTGATATTAGATAAGTATAGTCTTATTCATTATTAAATCTCTTCATAGAAATAGGCAAATTAACTAAGAGAGTGTTTAGCAAGATCGTTTAGCTTTGACTCCAGACTCGCTGTTTGTTAATTAGAAAAAAATGGAAAAGAAAGGTCAGTGAAGTAATAGGGGATGCAATGTTTCATTACATGAATGCTTTAAGATTGGCGGAATCTGCTCTCTTGCATACTGGAAAATGCAGACAAATCTGAATGAGATTGTGAAATAAATGCGATGAATGTGTGGAAACAGAGTTGTTCTTATTTGGAATGTCAAATGTGCAGGTTGGATATGCAGAGAAGATCGCTAATGTGTGGACAAAAGTTGCAGAAGAGACACGTCAATACGATAGAGAGAGCTCTTAACATGAGAGCAGCCTGTAATTTTGATTCTTATTCTTCATTCATGGTTTCGCTTAAACCAATTTTTACAACCACCGTGCAGAGGCAGAGCATCCCATGTAGAGTCTGAACTTTAATAAAAGGGTTAAATCATGTGAAGTTGAAGTGACGGTGCGGTAAATCAGAATTCACATGTGAAGTTCATTACTTTTGCAAATGTAAAGATTGACAAGTACCAAACAAGCATGAGATTCTTCCCTTTTTATATTGAAAGTGAATTTGACGCGAAAAAAATAAAAAGAATTATAAGCACAAAATGTAAATTATACTGACCAAAGTAAAAACATTTGATATGGCTCTTGGTTGAAGAATAGAAGCTTAGTTTGTATGCATACAGGGGCTGAAAATGATAACAGGAGGGATCTGCTTGCTAAGATAGTAGTTCTCAATGAAAAAATGGTACAGATAGAGAAAACAGTGCAGAGAGAACAGTCTGAACCGGCGGGTTCGGTGACGAAAAAAACTCGACGGACACTCTTTGGAGATAATGAACCAGAGGTGGATATGAACGATATTGCAAGGAAGGAAGTCGAATCGGAAGGTTCCCAAAAACTGATTGATTTGGCACAAGAATTAGTTTTAAAAGACACTAACCTGATGGAGGTTAAAGGAAGCAAACTCCCTCTTAAAGAGAAGGCGATTAATACTCCTATGGAAGAGGGAGAATTAAGCCAGACTTCAGGGGAAAAGAAGAAGGAGGTCGAGGACACTACAACACTATCGAAGATGATACAAGCTGGTAACAAGAAAAAAATAATTCAAGGTGAGTTGAAGAAACAAGGAAAATCAATTAGAAACATCAAAGATGCTAGCGCAAAGAATATGAATTTTCAGGCACTTACTTCTCCAAAGAAGAAAACTACGCTAGCGGGTGCGTCTAGCAAAGGAGGAGCAGAGAAGATCCCATTCAACAACTAATGATATTCTCACACATGAGTTTGTGTTGCAGCTTTTATGAATTTGTTATCTTAATAAGGTTTGATAGGCACTTCTATCAGGTTACGGAACTATTCACGGTTTTTAAATGTTTTCATAGACTATTTTTCTACTATTCAGATTCTAAATGTTGGTTTTGCCAGTGTTTTCTCTTCTTTTTTTGTCAACGGATAAATATACTAATGATAAGTCTATACTCCAAAAGAGCATAGAAAAGACACAATTACACAACAAACCATTAGTTGTCTCTTTAAAAGAGCGAGCGAGAGAATCAGCTTTATAGTTCAGTGATCTTGGAATAACAAAGAGAGAGAAAACATTAAACAGAGATTTCAACCTGAAAAAGTCTTCCTGGTAAATTTGAAATGCATGCCACTCTTCTGGATTCGACATGATCTTTATGACATCCGTGCAATCCGTTGCAAAATCCACTTCCAAGAACTGAAAAGAAATCAAAGACTCCATAGCCCAGAGAAGGGCTTCCACTTCTGAGAGAAGGGCAGAAATGCTTCTCCTAATCCGACGAGCACCCATACTGATACCAGAACAATCATCAGAAAAGCACACCCAACCAATACCCAAAAATAAGTCTGCATTTTTCCACGACCCATCAACAAAGCACCTGTGACCCGTAAAAGCAGGATTGGTAGTTAAAGGTTGTGATACCGCCGGCCATGGAACAGAAGCATTAAGACATCCTGGTTGTTTTTGGACGCCTTGCCTCTACCCACTCATTTGCTTCTTGTAATGCTTGGGATAATAATTCTGGAGGTTTTTTACTTACTCTCGAGAAACAACTATCATTCCTAGCTTTCCACAGATGCCATATTATCCAAGGGATAACTTTAACATCTATCGACTCTGGGACTCGCTAGAAAAGATAGTCCATATTATACCATAAAGAGTTCCTAGGGAAAATATCCATGGGAGAAGGTACACTTGATAGTGCCCAAGTTTGAATTGCAGGGGGACATTCAAAAAGAACATGATTTATCGTTTCCTCCTCTGCTCCACATCTGTCACATCTAGGGTCACACTGAATACCTCTTGTATTAAGATTATATTTAACCGCAGTGCATCCTGATAATGATTGCCAATCAAAATGCTTAATCTTATTTGGACAATCTAGTTTCCAAACTTTGGCTTGAAGAGCCCATAAATTGGGTCCTTGTCTGCCAGTCTCAAGTAGTGCATTATTCTATTCTGTAGCATATCCCGACAAGTAATTCTCATATACGAATAAGGTTATACCAGGTCTGAAACAACCAATAATTATGAATATATTAGCGGAATTAGTTGGTAATCTATTTATACAATTTAAATATATTGGGACTTTTTGGTCTGATTTTCGGATGGAAATAACAATATTAAATTTACACGGATTAAGAATATATATCATATACCTTTTAAAAAGGCTAATAAGGAGATTGTGGGATCTTATCCTCATTTATCCATTGTCTTTCGACATATGGTATGGGTATAGAAAACTAAACAAACAAAGGTACGAAGCAACTAACATGGAATTCAATCCTCATTGGACAGCTAACAAGGGTGATATGTTAAGCTGGGGTTTATTAAATAACATATTAAAATATGATTAGTATTCTATGTTGGAATATTCGAGGGTGTGGAAACCCAGCTTCAATTAATTATTTACAGGAATTGTGGTGAAAGACTAAACTGAAATTTTTGTTTCTATCTGAAACAAAAAGAACCAATACCTTTCTTTCTAAAATTCAAACTCACTTGGGGTATGAAAATTTAGTCACAGTGGAACCAAGCGGATTGAGCAGAGGTCTAGCTTTATTTTACACAAATAGTTACAAGGTTTTAATCAATTACAAAGACAATAGAATGATTGACATTCAAATTGAATTACAAGGTCAAATCTCATTTATCACATTTATTTATGGAGAACCAAATAATAGTGTTGGAGACTATGTTTGGGAAAGGCTTACTAGATTCGGTATATCTAGAGATCATCCTTGGTTCATTATAGGTGACTTTAATGAGATATCTGGAAATCATAAAAAGAAGGGAGGGCCTCTAGGCAGTGCATCGTCCTTCATGAGTTTCAACCAGATGATCCATGATTGTGGTTTAATAGGTTTTCCCTGTAAAGGCAATACATGGTCATGGCGAGGAGTACGACAAAATATGATTATCCGATGCACGCTAGATAAGGGTTTCGCTAATGAAGATTGGCACAATATGTATCCGAAATCATATATTGAATACATGGATATGATTGGATCGGATCATAGGCCAATTATAGCTCACCTACACAAAGACAATAAGACTAGCTTACCTCAATTTAGTTTTGATAGACGATGGATTGGTAAACCAGGATTTATAGAAACGATAGAACAAGGTTGGACGTCAGAGGATGCCAGCATAGGGAATAAAATCATAAATTGTCGAAAGGAAATCTCAAAATGGAGGTAAACAAATATCCCAAATGGTAAAGCGGAGATAATAGAACTTCAGAGAAAAGTAGAAGAATACCAGAATGATGATTCATGAGGTACAAAAGAGATAAGAAAAATTCAAGTAAAATTAAGGGAGGCTTGTAAGGATGAAGAAGTATATTGGCAACAAAAAAGTCTGAATAAGTGGCTTAAAGAAGGGGATAATAATACGAAATTTTTTCATGCACAAACAAAAGAAAAGAGAGCAAGAAAATAGAATAGTGGGTCTACTAAATAATCAGGATGAATGGATTACCAAGGAAGGAGAAATTAGGAACAAAGCTGTAAATTACTTTACTACTCTCTTTGAAGCAAAGGTCCGTAAGGGAGTTTTCTTAGTGAACCCAAGAAAAGTACCAGACCCAGATGGTATGACAGCCTTATTTTACCAACATTCATGGCATATAATCAAAAAAACTTAACAAAAATGGTTAATGATTTCCTAAAAAATGGTTTTTTGATAAACAGCTCAACATGAAAAAAATCTGCTTAATACCAAAAATAGCCCGACCTACCAAAATGATGGAGTTTAGAATAATAAGTTTATGCAATGTGGGATACAAAATTATTTCGAAGGTCTTATGTTTACGACTTAAGAGAATACTACCATCTTTAATCTCCCAGACACAATCAGCATTTGTTACAGGTAGATTGATATCAGATAATATCCTTATTGCACATGAATGTTTCACGCTTTAAGGACTAATAGGAAGATAAAAAAGAATTTATGGCAATTAAGATGGATATGAGCAAGGTATACGATAAAGTCGAGTGGACCTTTTTAGAAAAAATATTAAGAAAATTTGGGTTTTGTGACAACTGGATATCATGTATTATGTTTTATATCCAAACGGTCGAGTATTCAATTTTGATAAATGGGGAGCCTCATGGTACGCTTGTCCCTGCAAGGGGTTTGAGACAAGGTGATCCACTATCTCTCTTCCTTTTTATTATTTGTACAGAGGTCTTGATTACAAATCTTCGGAAACGAGAAGAATGAAGATTGTTAACTGGGATTGCAGTGGCAAAAGAAAGTCCACCTGTCTCTCATCTGCTTTCCGTAGATGATAGCCTTTTCTTTTGTAAGGCAAATAAGGGAGAGGCTACAACTATTCTATGTCTTCTCAAAAAGTATGAAAAGGCTTTAGGCCAATATGTTAACTTTAGTAAATCATCAATTCAATTTGGTTACTTAGTAGAAGAAGATACACAAAGAGAGATTCACACATTTACAATACAAACCAAAAGAGGAATAGGATCCTATTTGGGAATTCCAAAGAGTCTAGAATGGGCCAAAATAATAGTTTTTGCATTTATAAAAGAGAAACTTCAGGACAAGATTAATAATTGGTCAACAAAATTTCTTTCAAAAGGAGGCAAATAAGTACTAATTAAATCAGTTTTAATAGCTTTACCAACTTATGTCATGTCCTGCTTTCGATTGCCTAAATCGTTTATCATTAAATTAAATTCGACCATTTCAAGTTTTTGGTGAGAAAATTCTGGTAATTCAAGATGTATTCATTTGATTAAATGGAGGAATCTCTGTAAAGGAAAACATGAAGGCGGTCTTGGCTTCCGCGCCCTAGAGGAATTTAATTCGGCACTATTAGCAAAACAATTATGGAGAATTATAGAAAGGTCAAATTCACTCTTAACAAAGATTTCTAAAGGAAAATATTTCTGAAAAACAGATGTTCTAGAGCCAATTAAGGTATACAATTAAGCATATGGTTGGCGTAGTATTACATCAACTAGATCTCTGATAAGTAAGGGCATAATAAGAAGAATTGGGAAGAGAGAAAATGTTAGTATGGCATGATCCATGGATCCCAGATATTTTACCATGTTTGACATCAGGTCAAGGTCCTAATATTTATCTTGATTTAACAGTTAGCCAACTAACTGACCCAGGTTCTAGAACTTGGAGAGAGGCTCTAGTTTATCAGTTTATGACGCCTAAGGATGCAAGTATTATCTTGCGAATTCATTTATCACAACACGCAAAAGACGATTACTAGGGTTGGCATTTCAACAAATCAAGGAGATACTCGGTTAAATCAGGCTATTGGGTAGAACATAACATCTTCTTTTTCGACACGGGACAACATGGACCAAACATTAGGGCCCTTCAAGAGATGGTATGGAAGCTAAAATGCCCCTCTAAAGTGAAACACTTTATATGGCAAGCACTTTCAGGGGGTATAGCAGTGAAAACAAAATTACAACAAAGAGGAATTTATTGTGACTCGCTAGGTTCCAGATGTGGATTCGACGGGGAAACAATTAACCATGTCTTATTTAAATGCCCCTCTGCTTTTCAAGTGTGGGAAGTCTCTAAAATACAACTAGTTCATGGTGAATTCCCAGGTCAATCTTTATTTATAAATATGGATTTTCATTTTTGGAGGATACCGGATTTAGTGGGTAAGTGATGTGATCATGAATAGCTCTAGTGATGAGGAGATGCTCAAGGAGGACGTGCTCAAGGATGTACCAGCTGGAGCTATGACAAGATCACGAACTAGGCTCTTCAATCAAGCTATTGGAGGATTGCTCCAACGTTTTGAAGAACAAGAAAAGCTGTCAACAAGTAATACCTTGATGCTTGCGATGAGCATTCAAGAAGATTAACAAATGGGTGTGTGACTCATTTGCACTCTTTTTCCCTTAAGTGAGTTTTATCCATTGGGTTTTCTCCTTAAGGTTTTTAATGAGGCAATTGGGTTACACCA
>OVBA01005866.1:0-18574 GCA_900406435.1 Lepidium aucheri
GGAATTAAACATGAATCTAGAGGATAGGGAATGGGTGATCGGCGGTTAACTTGCTGATCCAACACCGCCAAGCTATATAAGGCGAGTTCTAAAACAAGACAAGCTAGATCAACCCACTCTCGTGGTGAAGATCCCTTTCCGATCCGGCTGATCCATTACGACGCTAGCCATGATCAAGCCGGATCCAAAGCATAAAGTCCAGCCTGAAGTGTTTAATGACCGATCCACATGCTTGATCTCTCCTTGGTGGTTCAAAGCCATCTCTCATATGACAGTTTGGTCTCGGATCCCCTTATCACTAGCTTTGGGGTTTCGGCCCAAATCAGATCTCTCTTGATCAGGGAGAGATCAGCATTAAGCTCGGTCATATGAGAAGAGATCGGATCAAATCCATGTTCGCATAGGCGAGTGGATCGGAGATTTCCCCTCCGATCTCCCTATCCTCGAGATCCACAAGGATCTACTCACTCATCATCAATTGAGAGTGGAGTATCAAGGGAGATTTCATATTTATAAGCATAAACAGCAATAAGAAAAATAAAGAACAGAAGGTCAATGACAAAGATCTAAGCAAATACTCAATTCATTACAGCATAAACGCAAAAATAAACAAAGTACCTTAAGATCCAAATATAAAGCTACAACAAAATTAGAGACAGTTTTCTATTTGCTAAAACATCAGATATCTATAAAATGATGATTAAGGGGTATAAGTCGGTTAGCTCGAAATATTCTCCTTGCTGTCACTTGGCGAGCTTGGACACCGAGGAGTGGTCTTTTGCTTTGTCCTCGCAGACAGAGGCCGAGTGGAATGGTCCGAGTGAGGTAAGTTGTTTCTCTTCGCGGTAGATAGACTGAGGCTAGCGACTGAGGTTTCCTTTCGTTTAGCAAAATGAGCGACCCTCGCCTTGCGAACCACAAGGCAGCGATCCGAGTCTGAGCAACTCCTTTTCCTTAGCAGCTGGCTCCAATAGCTTTAGCTCCATTTTAAGCTCCTTTTTTCTCCTTTTCCTAGAAAAACTCCAAAACTCCAAATGCAAGTGCAAAAAGTGCAAAACTAACCTAAATGGACCGGAATGCATGGAAAACCTACCTAATCAAATGCAAAACAACCTAAAATAGGGCTCTAAGACCATAAAAAATCACACTCATCAGCAAGGACACAAGCGGGGAGAGGGACCGGTAAGGCTAGCACATCTACATCGGTGGTGTGATTACCCGGATTTTGGAAGCATGCGGAGTACCATTAAACACGCACAGCGGAAATCAGGTTGAACCTCAGTTCATGGACCTGAAGTACCTCGAAGGAGCAAACCTCTTTGCAAAAGACGAGTTCAAGAGCCGAGCCGTATATAAATTCGATCACCCGGAGAAGGCCAATGCTAAAATCGCTCTCCCTTGCCCTGAATGCACCTCACTTGACGCAAGATAAAACGTGACCTTCATTCTTCCCCTCACATCTCTCCTCGGTGAAGAATCACGAGAACAGCAAACTCAACAAACTGAAGAGGAAGTGAATGAAGACAAGTTCGATCCCGTGTCCTACCTGTTTGAAGAGTTCCATGAGAAGAACTAAGGCACCATGACCAAAGAAGCCCATAAGTGCATCGGGAAGCTCCAGAAGTTGGGAAAATGGCTACTTAAAAAGGAGAAGGGCTTTGCAAAAGAAAAGGAGGAGTGGCGGAGTGAACGATATAAGTGGCACAACGAGCGATCAGAATTCTGAAAGGCAATTGACGGGCAGCAATCATCAGTTAGCGGAATGGCACCTCAGCCTCGCACACATGAGTCGCCGCCACCAGCGAGGAGGCACTCACCTCAGCAGCCACCAGCTCCCGCGAAGCACGACAAGAACAGCCACAACCCCAGTCAGTGGACAACACGCTGGTTTACAAGAGACGAGGAAAGAAGAGCCACAGAGGCCACATCAGCACTATGGACAAACCAGGATAGCACTCCTAGCCAGATCCCTCACATGCGTCCCTCGCCGATCACACATGCGAGGATCACTTTGACAAACCACAGAACGTCGCACCATGCGAAAGGACTAGGTCCAAGAGGGTATCCAAACCCTTACAGTTACACACTTGAGGACATGAATGCCTCAACTACTCAACTTTTCGACTTCTAGGTACTATACTCCGAAACCTTTGTACATACAATTTTATTTTCTTTATTTGCGCTTTTGTTTGTCTAGACAACTCTCTTAGACTTTTATGCAAACAAGGGACTGTGTGATTTAAGTTTGGGGTAGGGGTCTAGAGTACTCTCACATTATTACATGCATTCCCTTAGGTTGTAAAAATCTGTTTAGATTAATTTTGTTCCATTTTCTTGATGCATTTCATAACATCTAAGGCATAGAAAGAAAAAATTGAAAAATCTTGAAAATTAAATCCGAAAAATGGAGTGATCATATAGTTGCATCCATTTAGCTTTGTCTTTAGGATGCATTCACATAGGATTCATGCATTTGTAACCATTGTAAATGCTATTGATTGGTAATTAGCCGTTTTGGAAAGTTTTTGGGCGGATCATTCACCTTAGTGAACTTTGCTTGTGTTGTGTCTTGAAAAAGCCTTGTTTGATTCCTTCTAAAATTTAATTTGAAATGCCAATTTAGGGCCTAGAGATGCATCGAACGTTTTCCTTCTTTGAGCTTACCATGGTAAATAATTAATTGTGTGTAAACCCGCACAGTCTTGTGTCTCATTGAAAAAGCGGAGAGTAGAACATGAAGCAACCCGTTCATTGGTGTGGATCCTTAAAAAAGGAAATGAAGCAGACCCATGAATGGTTGTGGATTCAAAGACCATGAGTTTGTGCCTAAAGAATGAAAACAAGAAAAGATGATTGCGCGTAAATGAATCTAAACCATGCTAAGTTGAAGAAGTTGAATCACATGTTTATTGATCTCTAGTCCCTTTTGAGGACCGCACCTAGAAGAAATAAGGAATTAGACTTGGATCTTTAGAGACCGGTTTAGGTATTAGGAATCTATAGGCTGGATACTATTCTTGAGGATGATTACATTGCGGTTTCCAAAATGATAGAGCTCACATGTGGATTACGGCCCCAACTTACACAAGTTACTCGTTGGATGAGATGTTCCCATTTTGTGTGCAATTTTTTCCATCTTAGGTCATTGCACTTGCTTGAGGACAAGAAAGATCTAAGTTTGGGGAGCTGATGTGTGTGATTTTTGATGTTTTTAGAGTCTTATTTTAGGTCACCTTGCATTCATCTAGATAGATTTTCCTTGTACTTAGGACCCTTTAGGCTTGTTTTGCACTTTTGCATTTGCATTTGGAGTTTTGGAGTCCATTCAGGTAAAAGGAGCAGAAAAGGAGCAAAAATGGAGCTAAGGAGCATTGGAGCAGCTGTTGGAATGTCTAAGTGTGCAACAATCAAGAAGGATCGTGCACCCCTCATATCGCTGCCTCGAAGCTTGTATGTGAGGAATATTAGGAACACCCCAATGAAGGCCACCTCAAGGACTTGCCTCAATCCATCTGTCGCGAGGGAAGACTGGTGCAGAACAAAGACTCATCCCTCTTGACACCAAGGATCACACTTGGATAAACATCTCAAAGAGAAACCACGAGGACAAAGAAATGGAGCATTCCTCGTACTTTAAGCTCACGCAAGAACACCGAGGGAAGCTTCACATACAGCCTGGTTGACCGAATTAGGAGAAGTTTGACCATTAGGATTATGAGAGTGACCCTATAAATACCCCTCTAAAGACCCTTATGTCATCATCTGATGTTTTAGCCGAAAATACTCTATCTTTTATGCCATTTTTCATTTAAACCTTGCTTTAAGGTTTGTTTACTCTTTAATGGTTAATGATAGAATGATTTAGTGAATGTTTGTTTGCTTTACTTCTTTATTCTTGCATTAAAGCTTTTCTTCTTAGATTATGTCATCAGAATCTACCCCATTCCTGATCCCTCTCAAAATGAAGAGCGAGTAGATCCATTTGGATCTCTAGGATGGGGAGATCGGAGGTGAAATCGACAATTCCTCGCCTACTTAGCTGATTGATAACGCTGATCTCTTCTAGTAAGGCCGAGCTTAAGGCTTATCTCTTCCTGATCAGCTGAGATCTGAATCGAGTCATGACCGAAAGCTAGCGCTAACAGAAATGAAAGCTCTGATCCTTACTTGAGATGGCTTGATCCACCAAAGAGAGATCTAGCATGCGGATCGGTCATCAGACTTGGGCTTTATGTATCCGGGTTTGGTGAGATCGCGGCGAGAGCCGAATGGATCAGCTGATCCGGATCAAGATCCTCACCGCGAGAGCGGGCTGATCTAATTGATTTCCTAGTCTAGAGATCTCAAAGAAATCCAGCTAGGGGGATCGCCGAGTTCATCGCCAATCAACTTCCCACTCCTATAAATCCTCCTTTCTCATTTGCTTGAACCCCTAAATTTGAATTGTACTCTGTTTTATAGAATTTTCTTTGATTTACTGTTCAATGTTCTGTTTAAATTTTATCTTTAGCCTATTATGTCCTTTGTGCTAGTTTGCTAGTTTAGTGTGATTGAGATCTTTCATTTTGACATAATGTTTAGATTAGCTTGAACTAGGACGTGGTGATAGGTAGATTGCTAGTGAGCTATTCTGAGTATTGGTTCGACATCCCTTTCACTAATCCTACTCAATGATTTGATAGAAAGAAACCGTAAGAACCTTTTTATCAGGGCCCATATATTATTTTTGAAGTCGTCAAACCGGGCGTCTACAAAATCACTGACATGGAAGGGATACCAATTCCTCGAAATTGGAATTCAATCAACACAAAGCGTTACTACTACTAGTAAGTCGCCCTCTCGGTGAACTACATGCGTCATTAACGCATTCTTATCTACTTAATTAGTTATGGAATGAGAACTACGTCTTGGCTTGATTCCTTCGGGGTACGTAGGTAGCATTTGGGTCCAGCTAGAAATTTATAAAAAACTTATTTGTCGCAAGTCGGAATTCAAAAAAAAAACAAAAAAAGACGGGATTACACCCTATATCTTTACAAGTTGCAGACCGAGATAAATTCTCCCAAAATCTTACAAACACAAAATTACCTTTTAAGCCTATTCTTAAAATCTTTCTGAGCTCAACCTCAAAAAACTTATTCAAAGCAAAGGAATTCTGTCGAATTCTAAACTTTGAAAATTCACGACTAGAACCTAGTCCTAATCTTAAATACAGAGTTCTAAACTCGCCTAGCCTAATCTTGAAAAACTTACAATCACTGAGTCTAAATCTCAAAAATTACTAAGACATAGTCATCATCGTGTAGGCGAGTTCTAAAACTCAGAAGTTCAACACAAAAAGCAAAACGGTCTTTGGCAAGACAAAACATATCATTATTTAAAGCCGATTCTAAATCTTGCCGAGTTTCTAAATTCTCACTCCTATCCTAAGCCGAGTCTTAGTCTCGTTGAGTCCCTAGAGTCTCGCTCCTATTAGAAGCCGAGTCCTAATCTTGCCGAGTGCCTAAAGTCTCGCTCCTATACTAAGCCAAGTCTTAACCTCACCGAGTCCCTAAAGTCTCATTCCTATTAAAGCCAAGTCCAAATCCTGCCGAGTCTTAAAATCTTGCACAACATCTAAACCTCATATCATTATAAGACGAGTCAATTAAATTTCAGTCACAGCCAAAGACTCTAAAATCTCAATCCTTTTGAATACGCAAACAATATCCAAACAAAATTAACATCAATGTTTTACAAACTCTCTGCATGGGAGGAGGCATATTTTTTTTTAAAAAAAAGAAAGAAAAGAGAAGAAGAACAAAGGAGGGTCAGTTTGCGGCGTCAGTCTAGCTACCCCGACAACGGCTTCTTCCTTACTCGAAGATTCAACCATCTTGACAACATTTAAAAAATAATAGCTTTGTTTGAACCATGCCAGTCGAAACTTCGAACCATAGCAGAGACAATTTCAAAATCCCTAACACTAACTTGTGGACGATCACAAGTCTTTGGATCAACTACCTCGTTTGGGTTTTCCCTGATTGACAACACCTCATTCCAAGCCAAACCTACCTCCTCTAGGAGAGAGGACTCGCATAACTCGAGAGATGGAAGGATCAAGTCATCAGGATCCAAATTAACAACTTTCTTACTGTTCACATATGCTTGGGCCTTCGCAAGGCCCGAAGTCCCATACATGATAATATCGGACTTGAACGCGACTTGATCCTTTTGTAGACGCTGCATGAGGGCATCATAACCACTCATCATGGCGAACACCAGACAGTTGCCAAGACTGGAATCCAAGAATTCGAATCGATCCGAGATCCTCATGAAACGTTCGTCCAGAGATGTTGAATTGAAGCAACTGGTGGGAGTGAAATTAGTTTACCTCCTTTGTAAATAGCTTGTTGAATATCTGCGAAAGCTTTTGGATTAAAGGTTTAGCTGAAAGGTGCTCTTTTCCATACTTGTTTTGCAAATTGACAATTCAGAAAAATGTGTTTGCTTTATTCTAGTTCTCCACATCTGTAGCATTGAATATTGTCCATTAGATGTCTCGATGCTAAACTCTCACCTAATGGTAGGGCCTTTTGGATGATTCTCCACATAAACATTTGCATTTTTGTTGAGAATTTCCCATCCCAGACTTTCTTTTTCCAGTTGAAACTGTTAAGTTGTTGAGAATTTCCTGTGGTAGGTTCTAGTGAATTAATACTGGCATAATATCCTGATCGAGTAGTGTAGTCTTCAAACTTTGAGTGTATCCAAATCAGTTTATCTTCTACATCAGTTTTACTTGGTATAATAGATAAAATCTCCTTCTCCAGCATTGGCACTAGATTTCGAATTTTTCTTATATCCCACTCTGTGCTATCTTGGATCATAAGGTCTGAGATATTGAGTTTTGACTGAGCTTCAGTAGTTGGTCCATGAATTCTGACTTCCTCGGATGTAGATAGCCATGAAAAGTGCCAGATTAGTGTCTCTTTTCCATTCCCTGTGGCTTTGCTACAATTGTGTTTTAGTAGATCTGTCCCAATTAGCACCTCTTTCCACTCATGTGTGATATTTGGCTTTTAGCTGCAGGTTAAGAATTTATGGTGGTTTGCGTAATTGTCTAATAAGAGTCAGCTGAGAAGGTTATGAATCCTTTTATTCTTTGTGAGTTTCCTCCATGCCACCCAACACATCTTCTTCTTTCCAATCTTCGTATCCTACCAAAACATAGTGAAGAGTGATTGGTTTTTTTGGCATAGTCTTGAAGGCAATTTGAAGCTCGACATCGTGTATAAAGCAATTGCTGAGAGCACTGATTTCAGCATTATTAACTTTTTGGCTGATTATAACCGTTTTGTTGCCTAGCTAGCAATTTTCTGCTTAATCCTTTTAATCAGAAGAGTAAAAACATCCTTCTTTTTCATCCCAATTTTTTTTGGAATTCCCAAATATTTGCCTTTTTCTCCTTCCTTGTTGATGTTGAGAATATATTTTACTGTCTGTTTCACTCCCTAGTGTACTAGTTGCAAATATAATTGCAGATTTTTCTTTGTTGATGATCTGGCGTTACACTGCTTCATATTTCTTGATAATATCCTGCAGAGTTTACAATTTTTTACTTCTGAATTGCAAAAGAAGACTGTGTCATCCGTGAACATTAGATGGTTGATACTAGGGTTGTTTCTCCACACTCTTATGCCTGTAAGTAAACATTTTTCCTTTGCATCATTACATAAGCCCGTTAGGACTTGGCTGTATAGAATAATAATTTATGGAGACATGGGGTCTCCTTGCCGTATTCCACGCTTTGGATGCACTAGACCTCTAGTTGTTCCTCTTATAAGTTAGGAATAACTTGCACTCAAAATACAACTCATTATCAAATCGATCCATCTCTGGTGGAAACCCAATCTAGTCAGTTCTTCCCTTGTAAAACCCCACTCCAACTTGTTATAGGCTTTGCTCATGTCGGTTTTCACAACCATTTGCCTCCTCTTTTTAGCTTGAAACTGTTTTAGGAAGTGTAGTGTCTCATGGGTGATCAATCTATTATCAGTGATTGCCCATCCTGGGATGAAGGCTGATTGGTGCTGTGATATTATTAATGCCAAGACTGGCTGTAGGCACTTAGACATGATTTGGAGATGATTTCATAGGTCACACTACATAATTGTTTTATATGTTATGTTTAAAATTTTTGAAAACAAACATATATACCTCAACATATTAAAAGTATGTATATGAAGTGACATTGGTTTAGTGACAGGTGGTAAGTTAATTAAAAGGCACCACCACACACTCAGGCATTGTAGGTATTTGTCTAATGAGACGGCTAGTAGTGACTCAGTGTTGACAAAAAAATATGTATACAAAATATGATCATATTATATAAAAATATATGTAACATTGTAAACAGAAATCATAATACGAAAAAATTGCAAATGACCATATAGATCACATAATTTTAAGCGATAAATGTTTATAAGAAAATATATATATCACATAATTTATAAGATATATATTTATGAGATGTATGTTTTCTTTATGAGCATATATAAGTCTAGCATATGATATAAATAAAATATTTATAAGAATAAATCAATTAGGAAAAGAATAAGATTGTAGTAATACTATAGAAATCATTTTTATTTAATTATTATAGGTCGTAATTTCTTATAAAACAAATAAATTGTTTAAAAATAAGAATATAAAGTAATTACTATATAATCATTTGATATTAGTAATTTTGATATTTAATAATAAAAATATGGATCATTGATATTCATTTATCATAAGTCATATGGTATTACAGTTTATTTAATAATAACAATCATTTAATAATTGTTCATTTAAGAAGAATACATGCATTTAATTATTTTTACCTCCTTTACATATTTTTTGGGTCGAGTCTACATATTATTTGTAAATAATGTAAGTTATTTTCAAAATCATTCGATAATTACTATTCATTTGGTAATTACAATAATTATCTTATGTTTTTTTTTAAAAAAAAAGATAAGTTTTAATATTATCATGGTCTCTAGTACGAGGTTAGTTACTAGTTTAGATTATAATAGTTGTTTAAAGATTTATGTGAGTTTTGAGAATTTTATGTATTAAAATTCAAATTAGTATCAAAGAATAATGTGGTTTTGTTACCGATTTTTAAATAAAAATTCAAATTTAATAGAAAAATTCTAAAAACCAAAAAAAAAACCAGTTACGAATTCCGTTATTGATTTGATTCCGGTTTGGTTTTAGATTAGATTTTCCCGATACATAGATTTAGGGTGCATTATGGTATATTATCAGGTTCGGTTCATCTAATTTGCTATTTTGATTTAAGATATATTAGAATATTATATTTTCAGATATAATTTGGTATATTATAGATCGAGTTCGAGTTCATGCATTTTTATATAAAAATTCAAAATTTGAAAAAAAAAATTGAAAAAATTCTAAAATTTGGTTTTTGTTGGAACAAGGTCTAGCACAACAAGTTCTAGAGTGCACGGTTCCTGATTAAAAAAGAGGGAAGAATGAGCAAGGATACTTGTGAGATGATTTGGAGCAAAAGTAGTTAACTTTGACGAGTAGAGATGATTGCCGAATAGAGTGTTCTTATTAGTTTGATGTATGTCAAAAAGCCGATCCCTCTTTCAAAGGATATGCTCCTTTATTTATAGATCATAGAGGCGGTTACAAAGTAGATAAAATTAAGAAAAATTTAAAATTCTATTGATAAGATCGTATGTAGAAGATTCGTGCTAGATTTTCAGAAACTTTCCATGTCGGAACAGGAAAATTTTCACTTCTTTGCATATCCACCTTCTCGTAAAGTATTTGGGTACTTTCTGAGAAGAGACTTTGCCGAGTTGATGAGGATACCCGAGTTGAGGCTTTGATGATTTCAATGAGTTTATATTGTTAGCATTTGACCCGTTGTTTCTCCTATGGACCGAAGTATGATCTTGGATCCACCTCCAACAATTTTCCCCCCTAGACTCAGAAAATTTTGATGCAGAATTTCCAAGTCGGGAGTTTTTCTAGCTTTCAGAATCTTTGGTCAAAGTGTCAGTGTGTGACTGGGTTATTCGAACTGTCGCCTTGGTTTTTATGCGAGCGATTATTGCCTGTTGATCTGGTTTCTGCCTTTCCATTATAAATAACACTCCCGTTTCTTTAATATCTAGTTTCAACCAAAATTGTCGAGGTAACTTCTCTCTCTTCTTTCTCTCTCTACTTTTGCCGAGTTTTTTCAATTATTTTTTATAAGCAAAGCTTTGCCGAGATGGAGGGAAGTAGTTCTAGCTCTAATTCTGAATTTACCGACTCTAGTCCTTCTTCCACTTCTAGTAGTAGTAGAACCCAAGATGGTGTAGAGATTCATTTTATGAATACTTGTGGTAGCGATTTAGATGATTGGTACGATGGACTTGCTCTAGGCCCATCCATTATAACTCGAGGAGGTTAGAAAAACTATTCTTCATACGCCCTAAGATGAAGGGGGTCACAATCCACACAAATCCCGATTTCCATGCTTGGAATCTTTCGGAGGGTTATATCGCTATTTATGACAGTTGGTTTATGGAAATCCAAATGTGGTTTGCAATTCCAGATCTGCTTCCTCGATAGAGATTTGTTAGGAGAATCACGATGACTCAACTTGGAGCTGTTGGGGTCGTGAATATCGTCAGATCATTAATTTTAGGTAACGAGGCTGGATTGAATGTCTCAACTCGTCTTTTTGAAGAGTTGACCAACTTTTGTGAGATTAAGGCTTCAGAGAGGACCTTTTTTGCTAGGTCAAAAGCTGGTAATCGCTTTTTGGATAACTCAATTTCCAAAGTTACAGGTTAGAAAAGTCATTACTTTTTTGTTCGCCCCTGCAAAGTCTTTCGTCTGTTAAGACCTTTGGAATTTCTTTCTCCTTGGACGAGAACTCCTAGTAGATTTTTAGGTTTTTATAATAACCTACTAGCTTTTGTCACTCGTGTCCTTATATTTTTTCCTGTAGTGAAACATCCGCTGCCTTTCGCACGTTCTCGATCATCCAACTTCTACGAACTTTGAGACCGTCTCTTCAGTGTTCCCCGTCTTGATTAGAAACTTTTGCCAGATGGTCTCCTTCAGAGAACAACTTTTCGTTATCAAAGGGGTAATATATTATCTTCTTTGTTTATGAGTTTCGCCTTTAAAGTTTCTAATTTTTTTGTCTGACTGATGTTTGTCCTCTTTTTAGGAGTTCTTGAAGTCAACATGGGGTTGACGATTTTGCTATGCCCGACATCTTTGCTAGTTTCGATGTTGTCTTAGGAAGCGATTCGGCTCCCTCTGGTGAAGTTGACACTTCCCAGCCTTCCGACTCTGTTCCGGAAAGGGACTTGGCTACCGTGGTGCAGCCGATTGAAATACATGAGGCTTTGATTATCAACTCGGAGTCTCGCAAAAATAATATTCTAGCGGCTAAGGCTGTGGCTAACCTTTCTGAGAAGGTTAGCAAGGGTTCCATAAGTTCCCCGACTTCAAGTAAGAGGAAGTCGAAAACTTTGGTCAAAGTTAGAGATTTCGAATCTTTCAAATCTCCTTCTAGTCCCTCGGTGCTAAAAAAGACTAAAAAGAAGAAATCGAAATCTGAATCCGTTGTTAAAGGTAACTTTTCTCTGAAAATCCTTTTTGCAAAGCGTTTGGACGACAAGGTGATTAGATGTTGTTCGATAATACGAGGTCGGGATGTCGCTATCGAGGCTGCCATAATAGAGCGGCTAAACATAAGGAGCCTTCTCCTCTTCCCAAAGTATCTATGAGTACAAGGAGCAAATCTTCAGAAGATTTCCGATTATCTCCGCCTCGCAATCTCACCTCGTTGTCTTTCCATGAGGGATGGACCGGAGAACTGACACAACCTGAGGACTCTATCTTAGAATCATCCTCGGACGTTGGGCTCACAACAAGATCACAAGTCAATCACCTGAATCGCACCTCCCAGTCTTTACTCGCACAGGCACCTACGAGAGTCACTTTATAGACCGTCTTGTTATATGACTTAAGTCGGTTTGACCATTAGGGTTAGGAGGATTAACCTATAAATACCCCTTTTTAATGACATTTTATCTATCTGATTTTGGGATTTGAAAAAAGGATATATTTGTTTTATGTTGCATTCATAAGGTTATAGATTTAGCCTTTAAACTTTCTTATGACCGATTGAGTGTTGAATGATTTGGATGCTTAATTAAGTAATTTAGTTGTTGTTTTTTCTTTTCTATCTATCTTTATCTTTACTTACTTTACAATGTTCGTGGTATATATCCCATTCCTCGCTCCTCACGAAATGAGGATGGAGTAGATCCTCTTGGATCTCGAGGATAGGAAGATCGGAGGAGAAATCGGTGACACCCACATTCGATTGATCACTCATTCATGTAGATCTCTTCTAGCTAGGTGATCTTAGTAATTGTCTCTTCTTGATCAGCTGAGGCACGATCCTGATTATAACCACACGCTAGGTGCTTATGGAAGTGAGCGCCTTTAAACCCTGCTAGAGATAACTTGCTCCACCAAAGAGATATCTAAGTGCAGATCAGTCATTAGATGAATTAGAGCCGAGCTTTATGCATCCAGACTGGAATGATCATGACTTGTGTCGTATTGGATCATCCAAGTTGGATAGTGATCTTCACCACGAGAGTGGGTTAATCTTACATCTGTCTTTCTTTAGAGATCCCTCGCCCTGGCCAATCAACGAGTGTGGATCACCGAGATCATCTCCAATCCTTAACCCATTCCTCAAGATCCTTCTTTTTATTATTGCTTGAATCTTATTTGTGCTATATTTTGTTGCCATTTCTCTGTTTTGACAATCATCATCATGTTTTATTTTTGTCATTTAGCTTATTTTGTCCTTATGCTTGATTTGAAATGTTTCATAGATATGTGACAACTTTCTATGATAGGTCAGCTTGAACTAGATGAACCACATAGCCTAGATTACTTGTAAACATGTCCGAGTATTGGTTCGACATCCATTACTTATCTACCACCTCAGTGATTTGATAGAGTAGAAACCACAAAAATGTCTTTATCAAATTGGTGCTGTTGCCAAATCGGATTTTGTTTATTTTAGTTTGTAAGCTATTCGTTCTAGGATCAAGTTCTTTATTTTGTGTGTTAAATTTTTTTTCTATGCTCCACAAGCTTAGATCTCTGAGGACCAAGCTCAAACCTTATTGAAAAACTCGTTGTTTCTGTCAATTTGCAGGCCTCGCAGGTCTTACTCGCAACTAGAGCCCAAGGACAGCACAAGAGGCTACAGACTCGCACTTAACTTCCGCGAGTTAAGTGCGGCTGCAAATCAGTTTTCAGCGGTTGATGCAAACACATTAGAAGGGTAACCATACCTCCTGCGTTACATTGAAAACATCCACTTGCTCCCTCGCAAACTTAGACAGCAAATAGCGAGGATGCAACAGCAAAAATCGGAGATGGATACCACAACTCTTTGTACCACAACCGATGGAACAGCACCGCAATCGGCTGTGGCAGATCCACAACCCGCACGGGTTCAGACTCAGGCTCGCCGCCCTTGCTATATAGGCACAAGTGATGCACCGAGTATCCATACTCAACAGAATGGCATCTTACCTCCCACCATTTCCAAGAACAACTTTAAAATAAAGAGTAGGATGATTTCAATGGTTTAGGGCAACAAGTTTCATGGACTTCCTTCAGAGGACCCCCTTGATCATTTGGAAGAATTCGAACGGTTTTGCACTCTCACTTCGCATCAACAGAGTGAGTGAAGATGTTCTCAAGCTCTGATTATTTCCATATTCACCGGAGATCACGTCCACCTTTGGGAAACACATCTACAACTGGTACAATCACTACATGGCCTTAGTGTAAACGCCTCTTCCTCACGAAGTTCTTCTCCAATTGCAGAATGGCTAGGTTACGGAACAACATATCAAACTTTGTACAACATAGCATTAAGACACTGGCCGAAACGTGGGATACGTATAAGACATACTAATCTCAATGCCCTCACCATGGATTTCTAGAGGAAACAATCTTGAGCAACTTTTACCGAGGTGTTCATCCAAAGATCCGTATGCTTCTAGATACCGCAAGCAATGGAAGTTTCTTGCAATAAGAGATCGGAGATGGAAGAGTACTTATAGAGAACCTCGCACTTGAAGATGGACAATATGGCGAGGGCTAGAATGGCTTTTGAGGTAGATCTGCTAAGCGAGGCAAGGCAGGGAGGAAAGCTAACAATCTGGTGAAGGCTTATGAGCCTTGCAACTTATGGGATTGAAAGGAACATGTTATCCGCACATAGGGACTATGAACCGATTGGGTATCAGAGAGGATGTGGATAGGTTGTTCAATGCTTTGGGACTCATGCAATTTACGTATACCATCTCCAGCACCTTGGACTTCTATTAGTATGTCACAAAGGTCCCATCACTCATGGAGAGAGATGGAGCTGGGTATATAACATTCAAGGTATACAACAAACCCTATAAGCTCACTTTGAGGCAGTTGTATGCAGTCTTTGGTTTCAGTTTTGGTGACTCGGCATACCCAAATATTGACGAGGAGGAATTGGACGATGTGTGGGATATGCTAACCGGGTGCAGGGATTTTGACATGTCGAGAAGTAAAGGGAGCTGGATTCGTAACCCTTGCATTAACTACGCAAGGAGAGCCATTGCTAACATGCTGTTTGCACAACCGTCACCCAGTCGGATTAACCTTGGTGAGATGTAATTGTTGGACATGGGATTGAAGGAGGTAGTGAGAGTTACTCCGCGAGAGAGAAGGATTGAGGGAGATGATGCAAACTCTGGTATGTCATTTGTATTGGCCAAGCAACTAATGACACACCACACAAGGACGGACACTCAAGCCGAGAGGGGAAAGCCTAAGGGTATATACATTGGGGGTGTAGTGACTAGAATCTTATAGGCTTGCATTGCGCCGTTGAATCAAGACCCCGACTATTGGTGCAAGCCACAATTTATGGACATCAAGTAGTTGAAGACCGCATATATCCTCGCTAAAGAATAGCTGAACAGACAAGCTATCTACAAGTTCACCCAACCGGAGATTGCAAGAGCAAGAATAGCCCTCTTGTTCTTGTTGTACAACTCATTCAAGGAGAGGAAAAATGTGATGTTCATCCTTCCTATTACATCCTTAGTTGGACAAGGACCTCAAGCGCCTCAAGCACCACGAGCTGATGAAGAAGATGATGAGGAAGCAGAACCAGAAGTCTACTATTTCGAGGAGTTTAACGCACCAAAAAAGGAATTGCCACCTACAAGGCACACAAACAAATTGGGAAACTCCAAAAATGGGCAAATGGCTGGTGGAAAAAAGTTAAAGGGCGGACACGGGAGAAGCAGGAATGGCATAACGAGCGTACTTAGATGAGAAGAGACATTGCAGAACTCAGGGCATCGATCAACGGCCAGACATCACGCCCTTGCCCTTACCTACGAGGTGCCACTTAACCTCTGCCAGAAGATACTGCAAGGACCGCCAAGAACAAGCCAGGCATTCATCAGTCGATGGGACATTGGTGTACCAAAGGAGAGAGAAGAAAGGTCCAAGGCGTAAATCCAGTACCCATCAAGCAGCACAAGGACAAGCTTCACCATCAAAAGATCCCTCACATGGTTCCCTCACTAGACCGAGCCGCAAGTAGTGCTTCGACCAGCACCAACACGCAGCTCCATGCAAAGGATTTGCTCTAGTAGGATATCCAAACCCTTACAATTACACTCTTGAGGACATGAACGCCTCAATTGCTCACATGTTCAATTATTAAGGTATCACGCTCCACCATTGTACATACCGCCTCATGTTTTTTTATTGTTTTTGTTCACTATTTGTCTAGGCAACTCTCTCGGACTTCTATTCACACAAGGGACTGTGTGATTTAAGTTTGGGGGAGGGGTCTAGAGTGCACTTACTTAGTTTATGTTTTCTTATTTTCTATTTTTACGAGTAGTGCATGCATCCATTTATGCTCGATAAAATATCAAAAAGATTTTTCTTTTTTGCATTTTTGTGTTGCATTTATGGCATATAAGGCATAGAACAAAAACAAAAAAAATTGAAAAATCTTGAAAACTGAATTCGAAAAAGTAGAGTGTTCATGTAGTTGCATAGGTTTCATGCATCTCGCACTTGGTTTGGGAATAATGAAGATGATAACCAAACTTGCTTGCCAATTGATATGCTAGACTCATGGCCCTAGTTCCGAGTTGTTTATTGCAGTCCATTATTGTCTTGCACATTAAGACCCAACCATGTAGGGAACATTTTAGCCTAAGTCATGTCAAGATTGAATGTGCTTTGATCTAACGCCTATCCTTGTTAAGTGATAACCTGAATTTTGATCTTTAATTATCATGTCTATGCATCGAGTATGAATTTGTGGATAGTTAAAATACTTGGATTTTCTTTTCCCTTCATGCATCTATCTTGTTCATCCAAGTAGCTTCCCACTTTGCTAAATAATAATCTCCTTTCAAACCATATGCTATTTGTTGTGTGATAGTGCGGTCTCTTTTTTGGTCTAAACTTGGCATAAAGTGTTAGGTGTGAGCCGACAAATTCAAGTCTCCATGTAGTATCTAGTCCATGACTTTTGGGCTATACTAGGAATCGGAATGGTTATTTGAATTTGGGAACTGCTTGTGTCTACGCAAGGGAAATAAATGAAAGAAGCAAATGGGTAAAAAGGGCTAAAAGTCTAGCGGTAAAAGAGAAAAAGGGAATGTTGCAAAGTTAAAGTCTAGTAAAGGTTTGGGAAAGGTAATTAAAGAAATAAGGTTCCAAGTATAAAAGGGAAAAATAGACAAGAAAAGGTCTAAAGCCTTGAGTTATGAGAAGTAATAGAACCAGATATACAAAGTATAACAACCCAAAACCGCTAGAAAATTCCAAGAAAAATCTCCTCTCCCTAGACTAGAAATGTAAAGTTAGAAGGAAATGATCCGCTCGCACCCCTCCTTGCACTTAACCTCGAGGGCTTATTGGAAGAAAAATGAAAATGTTTTGAATAAGTGGGTAGAATAGGATTAATTCTTGGGTTAGAATTGCTAGGATGAGCATCAACTTGGGCTTATGGGTAGATGAATTCATGGCTTTGCATGCGTCTATTGGCATTCACCTTTAGGATTATGCTACAACTTATTCTATTGCTTGAGTGATCCTTTTACTTAAATGGCTAGCTACGAATATAGATCACCTTTATCTCTAAACCTCACCCATAGCCAAACAAATTCTTAGGAGATGAATAGACTTATTCACGATTTGGAATTAATGAATGTTAAAAGGATAGGTTGATTTGAATGCGCTACTAGGTTGTGACTAAGCTTGGTTCGAACATTGACTGACATGGCTAAAGTTTTTAAGTAAGGCTGGTTTGAACTGCACTTTAGAACTCGGAAACAAGGACCCTGATTTTTGCATTCACCTTGGCTTGTTTACTCGATTCTGAATTCTCGTTGTTGTGTTCAGTTTTTGCACCTTAGATCATTTCACTTGCTTGAGGCAAAGCAAGATCTAATTTTGGGGGAGATGATGTGTGTGATTTTTAATGCTTTTAGAGTCTTATTTTAGGTTGTTTTGCATTCAAACAGGTAGATTTTCCTCGCACTTAGAATTGTTTAGACGTAGTTTGCACTCTTTTAATTCGCACTTGCATATTGGAGCTTATTTAGGTAAAAGGAGCAAAAGGGAGCAAATAAAGACCTAAGGAGCATAGGAGCAGCTATTGGAGTACTCAACGATCAAGGAAACATGCAACAAAGAAGGATCACTAATACCTCACAGTCTCTATCGCGAGGAAGATCAGAAGAGTACCTTGTGGAAGCTTCAAGAGCTCAACTCTTTGAAGAAGAATCCGCCTCGTGATCTTAACTCATCATCTTACCTTAAGGGATGTGATGCGCTCATCAAACCAAATCAATCAAAAAACTCTCAAGCTGCTGAGCCGGACTCAAGATATGGACTTCAATAACCTTTATCAATTGACCATGACGACAAACGAGCATTAATTGAGACTTTCCTGACGATCCAAGGAAAACCAAGCTACAAATTGACTTGTTACAAAAACTCCATTCTTCAAGGAGTCATTGAGAAGAACAATCAGTTCAAAAGGAGTTCATATAAAGAAGAAATTGAAGATACAACTTTGAACATCTTCAATAGACTCGATGGAGACATACGACCACTAGTCAATTTATTCCAGCCAAACGACGACGAATCAAGCAACAAGAAAAGATGTTTGGAAACATAACTAACCATAGAAGAGAGGAAAATTGGATTCATGCCAAAATTCGCTATGGTTTAAAAGTTATTCAAGTACAAAGTCGGGTAAACTGGAACCTTCCCGAATTGGATATGCGGGCGGTTATTAGAGGTTCCCCACCGAACCAGGAGGAATTAAGCTATGAACCTACTTGCTATGAAATATTAATTCATCAGCAGATCATGAAAATTGGATTTAGATAATTATCGGTTATGATGTCCAAGTTATTGAGTTTCTAAACCGGAGGATGCTACACTTGCCTTA
>OVBA01005867.1:0-18568 GCA_900406435.1 Lepidium aucheri
AATATAATAAATTTTAAGTTTTTGGATGAATTATGTAACAAATATAGGGAAAATTCATGATTAGTGCATGATAATTATATAGGGTATGATATATAAGATTACAATTAAGGTTATTACATCAATAACCTTTTAAAAAAATTCAATATTTAAATAAAATCTCTAATGATATTATGAGTAAATTAGGTTGAGTCAACGAGTAATTTTTCAAAATATTTTCCTTTTATTATATATAGTAGATATTGTCATCTTTCTCACTATAATGCATAAGTTTTGTGACATTTTGTCAAACGACTAGAGAGTTTAATTACGACATCTATGAAAAATTGAAGATCAAGGCTATTATTATACGAGTGTAATAAGTTCTTTTTTATTTGCATAATCAGTCTTCTGAAGTTGAAGGTATTTTTTCTTTTAATTTTCCAAACAAAAATAAATAATTGTATATTTCCGAATATAAGGTAGGGTCCACTCAGCGCAACGAACTTTTGGTAGCGCTTGTACGTGACAACAGCCTATATGACGATATTGCCCCTACTTTCATCATCAAATGCCAATGTTACCCCTAAATATCCTTCTATGAACTCCAAACGCGAACTATCACATAACCATTTCTCTGCATTTCAACTTTTTTTGAAAAGTTTTCTTCTACTTCTCTCTCTGTATTTGAGATTACTGCGACCACGACTTTCGTTCTTCTTTCCATATCTCTGCAAAAATGGTGAGCAAAAGACGCCGATCATCATTTTCTACTCTCCGCGCGCGTTCTTCATCTAGTCTGAAGAGTTTTTGTCCTGTTACAGTTTTCTCAATCTAATTTAGTTTCACGTTTTTTTTTCTACATCAGGTAGTCGCTCAAAAGCTGAAAGAAGCAGAGATCACTGAACAGGACTCGCTCCTTCTGGTATGCTAAGCTACGTCTTCGTCGAGCTTTCAATTTTTTTCTTAACGTTAAGTGAACCTTCTAGTTCCTAACTGGTGATTTTCGTAGATATTGATCTGGTAACGATTTGTTATCTTATTCTGTTTTGCGTGACTACGATACATATAGTTTTTCGCTTTATCTGTAGAATCGTGAACTGTTTCTACGTTTGAACGCATTAATCAGCTGGAGTTGTAGCGCTTTACACTAACATCTTTGTTTTGGTCGTCGCTTTGTTGAAATAGACTAGGAATTTGCTTCGCATTGCTATCTTCAACATCAGTTACATCAGAGGCCTCTTCCCTGAGAAGTATTTCAACGATAAATCGGTTCCTGCTTTAGGTGAAATGCTACTCTCTGAGATATAATGAAATCCAGTTAAATATTAATCTCTACAACTACAGAAACTAATATTTGACGATGTTTTTGTAGATATGAAGATCAAGAAGCTCATGCCTTTGGACGCTGAATCACGCCGGTTAATTGACTGGATGGAGAAAGGTTATCTACACTAACCATTTTGAATGCTTTCTTTCAACTGTATACTTGATGATATATGTTCCCTCTTCATGGAATCTAGGAGTCTACGATGCGCTGCAGAGGAAATATTTGAAGACGCTCATGTTCTGCATATGTGAAACAGCAGATGGTCCAATGATTGAGGAATACGCATGTAAGTTCTGGCGAGATGATCGTTAGCTTGGAAAAAAGTGTGGTTTCGCTGGTTGGATGGCCCAATTAATGGATACCATAAACCTTCGTGTGTACATATATAAGTATAACATCAATTGTCGATTGATGAATAGCTTGTGTTACTGCAGTTTCTTTCAGCTATTCAGATTCTGATAGTCAAGATGTCATGATGAATATCAATCGTACTGGACACAAGAAACATGGAGCAACTTTTAATTCCACTGCTGACATTACTCCAAATCAAATGAGGTGCACTGTTGAGATATTTCCTCCTTTGAGGTTTATATGGTTTTTTATTCCGTAACACGCCTTATAAGTTTTCATGGTTGTACTGACATCAGGAGTTCAGCGTGCAAAATGGTTCGTACTCTAGTTCAGTTGATGAGGACTCTCGATAAAATGCCAGATGAGGTAATGAATTGAGTGTCTATTGTTCAGGGGCATTCTATTCACGTCAGTTTCTAAATTGCTGATAACTGAGATTGATTATTACCTTTTTGCTTCTGATTCAGCGTACCATTGTGATGAAGCTTCTGTACTACGATGATGTGACGGTATAATTATAGCTTTCCTAAATTCTATGAACCCTCGTGATATCATTATGATCTCAATGCAGCTTGAGTAGAGCTTCTTGTGTATCAAGTATGACTTCTAAAGTAGCAAACTCTGATAAAATTAGCATTTAAACTTTTATGCTTGTAAATTTCCTCATTTACAACTTGATTCTACTCTCTTATAACGAATACAGGGTGGTCTTGAATTTGTTGTATTGGCATACAAGTTTTTGCTTCTTTTGAAATAATGTCAATAATGTTCCATCTGATCTCACTTTCACTTTCTCTCTACTCTGCTGAAACTGAATGCCTCGGAAGAAGACTGACAGCTATTATTTGAACTTATTTGCAGCCACCAGATTACGAGCCACCTTTCTTCAGAGGCTGTACAGAAGAAGAAGCTCAGTATGTATGGACAAAGAATCCTCTCAGAATGGAAATTGGGAATGTAAACAGCAAACATCTCGTGCTGACGCTAAAGGTAGTGTGATTGAAGAATTATGCAACTCGCTAGACATATTCTCGTTTTAAAATGTCATTACTGTGGATTTTCTGTGCAGGTCAAGAGCGTGCTTGATCCTTGTGAGGATGAAAATGATGACATGCAAGATGATGGGAAGAGTATTAGACCTGATTCTGTACATGATGACCAGCCTTCTGATTCAGATAGCGAGGTTTGTCTTTATTTGCTCATCTGCTTATTAGTTATTACTTAGATTGATCCTTACATTCTACCTGCATTACACTCCGTTGTGCCTAAAAGGTAATGTTCATTGTTGTTTCCAGATCAGTCAAACACAAGAAAATCAATTCATTGTGGCCGCAGTAGGTAATGATAATTAACAAACCCTTGTATCTTATGCCAGTCTAGTAAAGTTTTAACTAACCTGAGTAAACTTGATAATCTAACAGAGAAACAAGATGATGAGGATGGAGAGGTCGATGAAGGTTAATTATTATACTACTCTTAACTCGAAAACTTGGTTTTACTGAATAGGAAAAAGCCTCTTCTGATATTACCAATCTGTGAAATGCTTCAAGATGACAACACACAGGATCCTGATGAAAATGAACAGCAGTTGGCAAGAGTGAAGGACTGGATCAAATCCCGTCACCTTGATACTGTGGAGCTCACAGATATTCTTTCAAACTTCCCAGATATCTCAATAGTAATGAAACGTTCCTCTTCAATTCCAGCTTAGAAAGATTAACTGAGCTCTTCTATATGTAGTTTGTGCCGTTTCTTAAAACTAAGTCGCTATTTTTTAAAAAATGATTTCAGGCTCTATCTGAAGGTAAATCACGGCCTGATGAAAATCACTAGGCAAAAACACGCTTGAAGCATCATCAAATACTGATAACTAATACAGTTTCCTAATTGCTATCAGATGTTAACTTCAACATCTATCTTCTTATAGTAACTGCTCTTACATTCTGACTTTTTAGAAATTATGGATCAGCTCGTGAAAGAAGGTTTTCTTTCAAAAACTGGAGATGACACGTACATTAAAAAGAGAGACAAGGTGTTTATATTACCCTATTCTACTGATTTGAATTTATTTTCTTTAAAGTTTTACTTTGTTTTCCTCAAAGTTAACCCAAATTATCAGTAGACACCAGGAAGCGAATTCACCTTTGTGAAAGACGAAGCTGACGGTCAAAATGTTGCTTCAAAGGATGGAAAACCTATAGCTCCTGGAGAGTATATGTACATGAAAGTGAGAGACTCTGACTTTATACTCTTATTTTTTGTAATACACCGGCAAAAAGATATATTAATAAAGATGGATGGTCCAGAGTTCCATTACTGACACGTAGTTTTTGTGATAGGCTCTATACCATTCTCTTCCTATGAGATATGTGACCGTTACAAAGCTTCACAATATGCTGGATGGTGAAGCCAGTCAGACTGCAGTTCGTAAACTATTGGACAGGATGGCCCAAGAAGGTTATGTTGAAGCTTCTAGCAACCGCAGGCTAGGTCTGCGGCCTGAATTCAAGCCCTTCACTGTTTAAGTTTTGTCGCTGCGTTATTGTTTCCTCTTTAATGCAATGTGTATTAACAGGAAAGCGTGTGGTTCATTCTAGTCTAACTGAGAGGAAGCTAAATGAAGTCAGAAAGGTCCTCGCCACAGACGATATGGTAAAAATACTGATATTAAAACTAGAATACATACTTGAAACAGCATTCTAATGTGAATGGTTTCACAGGATGTTGATATTAACGAAGCTATTAACAAGACCGATGCCCCAGTAGTAGCCGCAGGTACACTCCTATTCGCACTTCGTACCCAAGTTTTTAGCTGTCTCTTCGATCCGACATATTTTTGAAACAAACAGATGTATCTACATGTGGAGGCATTCACTCCATAGGATCAGACTTCACACGTACCAAAGGTAGATCAGGGATGCAGCAGAACGGCTCTGTTCTTAGTGGACAGACTATCTCTATAGCTGGGAACAACAACACTCCCACTAGCAATAAAGCACAGGTTGAATGAACTCATTACTAAGTGGCAATTCATATCCTGTTGTGTGCAACTCTCTTATGTGTTGTTGAAAGTGTTTATTAATTGTGGCTTAGCCTGTGGCTTCGAGGGAGAGCTTTGCGGTAAATGGAGCCAAAGAGGCAGAGCCAATTAACTTTAGCCAAGCCTCACAGGATAAGCGTTGCAGGAAAACCAGCATGGTAAACCACATTACTACTCTCTTTCTATGTTTTCAACTTTTAAATTTGACATTACTAATCATGTGAATTGCTTATCAGGTGAGAGAGCCGATTCTGCAGTACTCCAAGCGTCAGAAATCTCAGGGTAATTGAAAATACCTACCTCGATCAGACAATATAAACCACCATCCTCAGTGGTAGTGATATTATCCATAATACTTATCCTCTCCGGTTTCAGTCAGATTTACTTGCTGTTTATTTGCCCTTTGAATTCAGACCACATATGGTTTATGTTTGTTTTTTTGTTTCTCTTAAAGTATTATATATCTTATGACTTTCGGCAAGATTGATTATACTATTTGCTTTCTAAAGGTTGGAAAAGTATAATCAAACTCCCAGCAGTTTTATTGACGTCTACTGATGAAACCTTCCTTTATTTAATGCTGGAATTCGTCGCTTTCTCTTAACATTCTTATTGAACAATAATTAAATAGGCAATCTATTTTAAAATATCCCATTCAGTAAGAAAAATCCAAAACGTATATAAACAGAAAGCATACACGTGGCGTGGCGTTTGCCAGGATCTGCCAGTCTAAGTTCGTCACGTGGAGCCCACAGCTAAGCTAACACATCCTAGAAACATCTACACACGACGCACCTTTCGAGAAAACGATTCGTTTCTAAAAAGCGGGCCCATTCTCTAACATCCAGATCTATTCTCAACCGTTAGATCACGTGACCATGGCCGTCCTCCTATATTTAACCACTCTCGTCTATAGGTACACTTTGCTGTTAAACACAACGTCATAAAAGAACAGTGACACGCTACATTTCTGAAGCGAGCAAAGCGAAGAGTTCAATCAAAGGAAATAAGAAGGTAAAGATTATCATAACTTTGATCTTCCTTTCTGCAGTTAGAATTACGATCAAGATTGATCTCATCTTATATGGTGACAGATGGAGACAGAGAAGAAGAAGAATAGCAAGGATCTAGGGCTGAAGCATCTAGGGTTCGTGAGAGTTGCTGCGATCCAGATTTTGGTTTCCGTCTCAAACCTCTACGAAAGCGCTAAACAAAACTCTGGTCCTCTCAAATCCGCCGTTGGAAAAGTCGAAGGAGCCGTCACCACTGTCGTCACTCCTGTTTACCTCAAATTCAAGGATGTTCCAGATTCTCTCCTCCTCTTTGTAGATCAAAAGGTAATCTTATTGAATAAGTTTCCACTGGTTTCTTCGTTTTCCATCGATTTTACGAAAGAAATTTGGTTGTTAGGTTGTTGGATCTGATGATCTGGTTTGTTTTAACTTTAAAAGCAAATTTTATTTTATGGCTGAAGTCCTCACTTTTTGATAGGTGGGTGAAGCTTCGTACAAGTTTGACAAGCACGCTCCTTCAGTGGCTAAGCAAGTGGTGAATCAAGCACATGTGTTGATCTTCAAGGCAACAGAGAAAGCTCGAAATTTTGTGAAAGAAGCTCGGACCGGTGGTTCCAAAGCTGCCTTTAGATATGCTGCAAACGAGTACAAGGGTTTCCTTGTGACCAACTCGGTTAAAGTCTGGGCTAAACTTAACCAGTACAAACCAATTCATGCTGTGGGCGACAAAGCTTTGCCCGTGGCTGCACATTTTTTCAGTAGGTACAACGATTTGGTGACCGACATGTCTCAGATGGGTTACTCTCTGGTAGGTTACCTTCCATTGGTCCCTGTTGATGACATCGTGAAGGCTTATGAGAAAGAAGATGCAGCAAGAAAAAATGGAGGAGATTCGGCCACTACTGACGGAAATAAATCGTCTTCTGATTCTGATTCGGATTGATAATATGGTGTTTTTGGTAGTTTGCCTATGGTGGGTTTGGTTTGTTGGCATTTGGTTACATGTGTAAATGATCTTAATCTTCGTTTGGTGTTTCAGTTCTTAGGTGGTGTGAAAATGTGAATTGTGTGTTTTTAACCAGAAATATGAGACTTATTAATTAAAATTTTCACATTCCAGAAAACTCATATCAAAGATGAATATGACAATCAAAACAACTTTACTAAGAACCAAGTATTTCTGTCGTTCTTAAATAAGTCTTGAGCTTATTATGAGTTTGTACTGAGCTCCGTTACTTGAAAAACAAATAAAAACAGAGCACGATTCTGGGAAAAAAGCTTGAAAACAAACATATGCATCCATCCCTTCAGACATCATAACCCATCTTCTTTCTGCATTAGACAAAAACCAACGGATTAAATCAAGTTTAATTTCCTGAAAGCAGCTACGCTAGTTACGCTTATATGAAGCTGACACTGTAGATAAGTATGAATAGAGACTGCAAATTCTGAGCATGTATTTAGATAGAAGAGATGTACAGACTTGTCAACTCCACGCCACAATGCAAGTAACGGACCAAGGATTAGCTACCGAACAGAAAGCATTTCGGTTTGAACTTAACTCGAGTACAAACACTAATGTTCACACCATCTCGTCCAACCCAAAAAGTTTAATTATATGTCTGAGCAACGTGAATTCCTCTACTGATAGAGACAATGCATCAACTATCGACCAACTAAAATATCTAAAATGACAGAGGCAAAAGCAGCTCTGGAGAAAAGCGATATTCTAAATGGTTTCATCTAAGAAGAAACTCACCATCGTATGATTAGGTTGAAGATGGAGGAGTGTAGTCGTCCTTAAGGAGATCATCATAAGGATCCCTTCGACCAACGACCTGACTAATCTGAGGGTCCCAACGGAGCTGAGCATTGTGACGCTCAAATCTCCAGAATCCATAAGGACGAATAGGTAATGCCCACATCTCCTTAATCTTCTTGCACCTTTCGTGCATCTCATATATGTGCTCCCTCGCTTTTCTGTCTCTTTCCTCCGGATTCTCCATCAACCTTAGCACCAGATTCTCCGCAAATTCCATTATGAAACCCATCTCGAACTGCAACTCAAAAACAAACTACTCACAATCGAACAAATCTCACCCTGAAAATCAAAACCGACGCATTGATTCCATACATTGGGCTACTGTGACCTAATCGGTTCCATTCTCGTTTCCCAACTCAATAAATACAAACTACTCATATTCCATTTTACCCCGAAATTAGGGTTTCTATCAAATCAACGCATCAATTCCGTCAGTTAGGTTTTCTGACCTTAAATACCACTTTAAAATTCGATTCCCAATCTAGATCTCAGTGAAGTTTCCACAAGCAGTAAATTGGCACAATTAGCGTGCATCAATCCGTAAATTCCATTCCTCCTTACGGCGATATAGACACGAGAACCTAAGACGATCTACTTAGAGATCGACACAAAACCAATTTCAAAATATCAAATGGAACTTGCCTTACCAGACGAGAAAAATCGCTGAAGCCCTATGCTATGGGATTGCCAAAGAGAGTTTTGATCGAACGCGGCGCAAAGCGAGTGATGATGAAGAAAAACAGAAATCTGATAAACAAGAACTGCGTGTTGTTTTCAACTTAAAATGAGGACACAAGACGTTTTTATGCTCTAGAAACGCCACGTGGTTTATTTCTCTCTTTACACAATAGTACAATACCATGATCAATTTTGGGCGAGCGTAGAGCACCCTCACAAAAAAAAAACATAAAAATAATATTAAAAAACTGGAAAAAAAAATAAAAAAATAAAAAAAAACTCGACTAATCCGGGTTCACCACGTAAAATTTGTTGCCAAGAACTTTGGCGAACCCAAATTAGTCGTTTTTTTTTGGCTTTTTTTCTTAATTTTTTAATTTTTCTTTTTTTTGGTGAAACCCTAATGGAGTTCACTGATGTGGGTGCTCTTATAGTTCCACCCGTAATGTATATATTCAAACCATTTATCCTGTATAATTTTAGTTCTTTGGTATACAATCCGAACTCGTTTTATTCTTCGTAATTTTACACAATCTCAAGAAATCAACATAATTCCTCATCTTGAATTACTCGTTTCAGTTATGATTAACAAACTACATTAAACGTTTATTATACCGTGTTTATACTAATGAAAACCATAACTTTGCAATCTTATATACATAACTCAATGAACTGGAGACAGAGATTTTGTTTTCAGGTACAATTTTAGAGATTACAAAATTAGAAAGTTTTCGTGCTATTTTCGGAATGGAGTCTCCTCAAGCAACTTAAGCTAATAAAGACATCTTATAAAAGCACCTAATTATGGTAAAATCTGCTAATCTCTGGTCATTGAGTCCTATTCTCCAGTTATTATCCGGCAAATCCTCCTTCTTCTCTCTGCTCATGGAAAATGTATTGAGCTACTTGGAAGATATCTTGTTTCTCTCGCCCTTGCGTGTGAAGTTAACAAAGTTTTAGCTTTATCTCGCTAGGTGCGAAGGTTGTTTTGTGATTGTTCTTCCGTCTTGCTTTGCATCAAGTCCTGATAACTCATATCTCATACTACTATGAAGACTCCTTTTCTCCTGGTTTCTACTTTTTTTTATTTATAATGTGGCTCTACGTTTCTGTGCAAGATAAACCGCTGAATCACCTCTCTTACCAAACCATGTTTTCTCGACTCTCTGCAGCAACTAAAGGCAAAAGTATTACTGATGAGGACCCCGGATAAAGGCTCTCGGACATGAATTCAATGGCTCGACCTTGGTTAGTTCGAACTGGTGAAAACTGGATGAAGATGGATTTGATTGTCTCTCTCAATTAGTGGGGTTGATGAACTAGGGTCTTTCCTTTCACAAACATGCTAATCCACTGAACAACGAGATCTATGACTTTCTCAAAGGACTCAATTGATCAAGACTCAAGACACAAGGTTCAAAAGAAATACTTTTTACTTAATATTACGATAATAACTTGAAAACTACAAAAGAAGAAACATAAGCTTATAAATGCTCAAGTCTATGGTCTCTTACAACGGTCCTAAGGTGTATAATGAGAAAAAAATAACACAAAATTAAGTGGCCAATAGACAAGTAATGAGGGTCGTCGATCTTGGAGCCATTGGAGAGATTTGATGATTGATCCGATATGGAAAGTTAACTAGAGGAAGGATTCGTCTAATCCTATGAGTGTTGGAGCATGGTTAGACTTCCCTGGATGATTATGAGTGGCTTAGAGAGTCTCTTGGTCGCCATACATAATTCTGAAGTCTCTTGAAGCAAATAGATCCTGAACATTCCTTAAATAGAATCGAATCGAACCATCTTCTTAATTGGAGCGTATCTAGAGGATCCGATGGTAGTTTCAAACGTTCTTGGTCTTGTTGGATCCATAAAAGGCCCAAGAATATTCTCCAAGTGGTCATGAGTGAAGGACGCACCTGAGCTGGGATGTGTTGCTTGATATTTGGCGTTGTCAGGCAGAAGGTCTAACTTCTAAAATTCATAACTTTCAACCCCAAGCTGAGTTAACGATTCAGTCAAAAATCCATAGAAATTAACATCATATCTTAATTCTCTCTGTATCGTCTGGAGCACCTTCATGAGTGTGATGCTATGTCTTCATGATTCATCGGGGAAGGTTGGTTGAAGTGAACCTCTTGAGTTCGGCTCAGCTGCTTGAGTGTTGGACGAATAATTGAGTTTATGCAGTAGAAATATGTCTAAGAAGTTCATCTCCCCTTTATATTCGACATGTTTTCCAAGGAAGTTCGTCTCCCCTTTATCCTTGGTGTATTTAGCCAAAAATTCAAGAACCAAATCTAGGCCATGCTTGGTTGTCAATGTTCTATGATCGATGATCCCATCATACCCTCCATCTTCAAAAGGTTTTGTCTTCAAAACTATTTTACCTGCGCCAAGAGAAAGAAAGTTAGGTTTCATTCATTTTTAGAGTCTAGGAGCTTACCTTGAGTTTGAATTGTGGGAGAATATAATGATGAGTCGGGTGGATTCTCCTTGATCAGAATATTTTCTAGAACACAGTAATCCTTCTCTTTTGACAACTTGAGTGGGACTGGGTCTATAACTCCTTCTTTGAAATGTCTCAAAATTCCTTCCCCTTTTGCATCCTTGGTGCTCATGTATTCTTTTTGGGGAATCACTAGTTGTGGGTTGTCGGGTGATTCCTCTTTGGAATTTACTTCTTGGTTCTTTTGTGGCATATCTTCTCTAGTCGTGGCCTTCATTGTATTAACTAGACTTGTATCATCAACCTTTGGCAAAGACAAGTACATCATACTAGAATTGAAAGAATTCAAGTCAAAATTATCTAGACTACTACTAGATTTCGGTATGTCTGTTTTCTTCTCTAGTGTTGGGGTTCTAACCTCTTGTCTAGTTGGGAAACTCACAACAAAATGACCTCTCTTGTGACATCTATAACATGTCGGTTCATTCAATAGGACTAGATGTAGGAAACTTACCTTCACTTGATCTTTGTTGTGGTTCAAGTGAGGGTGGAGTGATTGACTTTTGTTAAGCTCCCTTTACACGAACTACTTGCTTAGCTTATGTCGGATTTTTCAAGGTGCTTGAGATCAACTTCTTAGGCTCAGAACCGTAGGCTAACTTCTGATTATGAACAGGCTGCAAGTTTGGTGTAATCATTCAACTTTTTGTAGTTTCTTGGGACATAAGCCTCTAGGGGATGTAGTTTCGGTTGTGGGACTTGAGTACAAATTCCTCGTACATAAGCTGGTTGAGATTTCCCCAAGTAATGACCTGATTGTACACGCTGGCCTGAAATTCTTCATTTATCCACCACGTATAAGCTTCTTCAACAAGCGAGTTGATGGCGTAGGGTAGCGTCTTTCCATTGGGATGTTGTGGATCCTAAACCAATACTCTTTTTCTTTCTCCCACCATAGATAGGCTTCTGGTACTTGCTTATGACCTGATAAGGTTATGAGTTAGAAATCAAATTGATCACAACTTTTACCTTGGTTTCTTTCGGATTGGTGAATGTAACCATGTGAAGTCTTATATATTGAATCCATGTACCCACATTCTGGTTCTTCTCCTTCCCATGTCACAGCCATGCTGATGTCTTCTTTTTCCCATGAGGGTTCACCAGAATTTGCTTCACGTTCTAGCTCATCTTCATTGTTGATTTCTAAATTTGTCAAATCATTCATTTTTTCTTTGGCTTCTTTATCGTAAAATTCCACAAGCTGGTCTGGTGCTTCTCCCTGAATGTATTTTACAGGTTCACCTTTGTGGTCTTCTTCTTTTTGACTGATTTGAGAGTCAGTCCCTTCATGCCACGGGCCACCACAGTCTTCTCCTTGGTTGTTTTCCTCTTCGGACCAATCGTATTGGCTTGTATCATCTCGACTACAATCTGGTGGCCACAAATAGAAACCTTATTCATCCTCATAGTCTGAAAATGAATTAGTGTCCTTATGCCATGGATGTCCTTCATAGTCATCATCATGCCATGAACTCTCTCCATGGCATTCTTCACTATGCTTGGTAATGTTGTCTTCGCCCCAATCGACTTTGGATGTGTTGTATTCACTTATGTCTTCTTCGTACTATATATCCTTGCACAAGTCAATAAGAGACTCAAATCGAAGTTATGAAAACAAAGCAAACAGATTTTTATCTTATTTTCTTTTCAAAACAAAGAAACAATCAAAAGGAAAGAACATAAACAAAATTCGTTTTTTGTTTTCTTTTTAACAAATAAAATAGCAAATGATTTCTAAAAATAAAAGAAAACATTTCTATGGTTTTATGGGTATAAAAGTAATAAGAACAAAAGGAACAAAATTTTTGTGAGGGTTTTTAATGGATTTTATAAAACTGAAAAAACAAATGAAACAAACTTTTTATGGGTTTTCAATTTATAGAAAAGAAAAAAGAAAAGAGAAAATAAATAACAAAAATATGGAATGAAATCACCTGGATAATAGGAGCTTTTAGCTCTGATACCAAATGATGAGGACCCGAGATAAAGGCTCTGTGACATGGATTCAGCGGCTCGACCTTGGTGAATCCAAACCGGAGAAAACTAGATGAAGACAAATTTGATTGACTCTCTCAATCAGTGGGGTTGATGAATTAGGGTCTTTGCTTCTCACAAACACTCTAATCCACTGAACAAAGAGACCTATGATTCTCTCAAAGGTCTCAATTGATCAAGACTCAAAAGACACAAGCTTGAAAAGCAATACTTTTAACTTAATACTTCGATAATAACTTAAAACTACAAAAAAAAGACATGAGCTTATAAAGGCTCGAGTCTATGGTTTCTTACAATGGTCATAAGGTGTAAATGAGAAAGAAATAACACAAAATTAAGTGGCCAACAGACAAGTAATGAGGACTGTCGATCTTGGAACCATTGAAGAGATTTGATGATCGGTCGGATATGGAAAGTTTATTAGAGGAAAGATTCGCCTAATCCTATGAGTATTGGAGCATGGTTAGATTTTTCTAGATGATTCTGAGTGGCTTAAATTGTCTCATGGTTGCCACCAGTACCGTGCCTATAAATATAAATAGTGAACATTTACCCCAGACCACTGGAAAAAAACAATTTTAATAGGCTACATTTTTTTTTTAAAATATGATGCTTTATGTTAATTTTGTTCAAAACTGAAAAGCCACATATTGATTGACTAAACTGATTTAGTTTTTTTTTTAAATACATTCAGTGTGAGGCCCAATTGTTGTTAATAATGTGTGGGGTCTAAGAAATTTATATTGAAAATTTGATTATAATAGAATAATTAAAAACAAAAAATTAGGAAGTTAGTTACACACACTTTTTTTTCCGAAAAACTGATTATATTAAGCAAAAACAACCAACATAATACAATGCTATAGTCTAGAGCCATCTGAACCAGACTCCAAATCATGACCAAAAGACTTCCCATCTGATTAAAAGAACTAATAGAAGTAGAACCATCAAAACTTAGTACTAACTAAAAGGCTAGAACCATCAGAAGGATTCATAAGCCTTACCAAAAGACTCATACTTGTTAAATGCAAGAAATAGAAAGCAGACCCAAACATAACAAGAAATGGAAACTAAACCAAGACCATGCTATTCGGACAGAAGTTAAAGATGTAGACAGTCATAGGGACTTTTAGAAAGTTCTTGGAGCTTTGTTGGAGGAAGTTCCTTCGAAGTCCGGGTACCTTTTGCGTTTAGTCTCCCTATTGATGAGGACAGCAACATCCTGTTGTGTAGCCGAAGTAGCCAAGTCTAGTTCTAACGTAGCCATGAAATTTTCAAACTGAGAGTTGTTTTGAGCAATGTCCCGGATTGTGTCTGAGAGTGTTGTAATCCCATCAACTCTGTTTGCAAACGTCTAACTAATGTATGTACCTGTTGAACTTGATTTGTTTGATCCTCTGGAGGTATCACGTCTTGGTATTCCATTTGAGACATTGACGTGGAAGAATTATCCTGAAATATGGAGATTTCCGTCGTGTTCGAGATGTAGTATGAAGGTGTAGGGATGTAGGTACACGTAGAAGCGTCGTGAGTGAGCTTCTGGCAATTGATACAGAAGTTAGTAACAGCCTTATACTGGAAGTAGACCTCGTACTTTTTACCGTTTTGGAGCCTAATAAGTTTAAAGAACTTGAGTTGTTCGAAAACGTCAGGGTTTACCCTTGCTCTGACAAATCCAGCTCTAGTTAGCAAGTATTGTTGCACATCCACTTCGAGGACTTCTCCGAGAGACCTTGCAATCATGCGAGTTGTCATAGGAGATGCATAATGCAGAGGCATGTCGTGAATTTGGATCCACACCAGGATAGTTGTGAGAAAACCTAACGGCTCGCGTGGTACCCATCTTTCAAAAACAACCAGCCAGCCATTGAAAGCAATTGTTTGTCTTCTTAGAATAGAGATCAGGTCAGTCTCCAATGAGAACATAAACTGAAGATAATCACGGTTCTCAGCCCTCTTCCTACGCAATCCATAAGACGGTTCTCACGAACCACATTTCGAGCAATCTTGGGAGACAAAGCGAGTTTTGGGTGTATTCCGGTTTGAAGTGTGACATTTGGAAGCTGGCATTGGATAGTTTTAAGGGTGTTTAAGATAGGAGAGAAACGAAGCCACTGACATGGTGACGTTAACGCTTGGTGTAGTTCCGAGTTTTGTATGAAAATAATGGACGGAGAAACGTGTAAGTCCTTGATGCTTTGAATAGTCCAAAGAAGTCCTTTAATCTCCAACTCAAATCTTGACCGATAGGCTTGAAAGGTATGCCTCGCGTGAATAAAACTGTTATCTTCTAAATTTTTAATAATCCATGCTCCTCCATGTAAATTTGTAGATTTTTTCCATAGAGTGGTCCACCATACCACATATATAGCGTTTCTATCTACATTGACTTCTGATATATGTGGGTCACGAATATGGCAAATCTCTCGTTTGTCTTGATCCGTTCGCAGTTTCTCCCATAATCTTGCCTCAGCTAAATAGTCATGCGAGATAAATAAAATATTTGGTCTAGTCTCCTGAATTATAGTTTTGTTTCGGTTTTTCCATATGGCCCACAATATCCACGGAAAACTAGACGAAGTTCCATAGGGATCTGCCTATTCTTGCTTTTTTTGATTAAATGATTAAAGTTAATCAAAATCGATAACAGATGAAATCCTTGATAAAGGGTAGGAAAATTTGTCAATCTCCAGATTTGTTTAGCCGGGTGACATTGGAATAACACGTGGTTAATTGTCTCTAGTTGGTCTTCACAAATCTTGCATCCACCAGATGGTAGTACTGTTCTGTCTGCCAAGAGAGCGTTGACTGCCAACGCGTTAGACAAAGTTTTCCACATGAAAATCTTAATTTTGTTGGGTGCTTGTATTTTCTATATAGCTTTTTAAGCAAAGTTTCCTGAGAGGTCATGGGAATTTCACGCAGAGATCCGTAGTCATTTAAATTGTTACATAGCCAGTATCCATATTTGACCATATATACACCCGATCTTTTGAAACTCCAGATCCATTCGTCTTCAGAGTCGAGAGAGTATTGAGTCGAGCATATTTTTAAAAGTTCCGAAGGGTGAAAATTTGTTTGTATTAAGTCAACATTCCAGCCTTGGGGGTGGAGTAAATCTGACACTTTGAGGCTAACATTAAAAATGGAGTCCGTACTGATTGGAGTTATAGGTTTCCCATCCATAATCTATTTGTCGATCGAAACATATGTGTTCTCTCTGTTTCCAATCTGTTTTATAATTCTTTGTTCTAGTAATTTTTTGCCTATGAGGATACTTCTCCAACAAAAAGAGGGTCTATTACCAAGTTGGCTGCCTAGAAAGGTTGCATCATTAAAATAAATGGATTTATAGGTTCTAGCAAATAGTGAGTTCGAAAGATAGCGAGAAGCTTGTTTTGCCAGGAGGTCCTTGTTGAAAGCTTCAATATCTCTAATTTTTAATCCACCTTGGTTCTTTGGTTTGCACAATTCTTTCCACGCCACCCATAATATTTTTTTTGGCTCGTTATTCCACCAAAACCTCTGTATTATACTAGTTAGTTTCCTACAGTGGGATTTTGTTAGCTGGAAACAAGACATCATATAGATCGGTAGGGGCATTGCCAATGTCTTAAGAACGATTTCATTGCCTCCTGCCGATAAGGTTCTGTGGACCAATTCTGGTTTTGTTCTTAAGATTATCTGTCAAGAGTTGGAAGATCTTTTCTTTTGACCCTTTGAAAGTATCTGGAAGACCTAAATATTTACCCATTCCTTGTGAGGAATGTATATTAAGGATTTCCTTAATTTTTTTCTTAGTGTCTTCCTTAATTGGGTCGAAAGTAATTGCCGACTTATCAAAATTTATGAGTTAAGTCGATATCTCTGAATATTCTGTAAGGTAGTCTTTGAGAGCTTGTGCTTCCTTTTTTGACGCTTTGCATATGGATAAACTATCGTCCATGTAAAGAAGATGGTTAATTTTGGGGGCATGTATGGTGAAATTGTATACTTGATAGAGTGCCTTGGGCCTCTAATAACCTTAAATGACCAATTAGTGCCTCTGTGCATAAAATGTAGATGTAGGGAGAGATTGGATCTCCTTGCCGAATACCTCGTGCAGGTTGAATAAGCCCATGGCAATGTGCATTGATCCAAACTGAGTAAGAGACCGAAGAAATACAATACATGACCATTCTTATCCATTTGTCATGAAAAATTAGTTGTTTCTGGACTTGGTGAGTAGATTTCCATTCGAGCCGGTCGTACGCCTTTAAAATGTTAGTTTTAACTAGCATTAGGTTCGATAGTCCTTTGCGACTAGTCGTAATATGGTGAAGCGTCTCATTGACAATCATGATGTTGTCCGTTATCAGTTTTTTTGGTGTGAAGGCCCCTTGCGTTTCAGATATAATGTCTTGAACTAGTGGTTGAAGTCTCCGCGTAATGATCTTAGCAATGATTTCATATGTAATAGAACAAAGGCTAATGGGTCTAACGTCTTGCATTTTATTCGGACTCTCTGTCTTGGGAACTAGACTTATAAAAGTATAATTCCAGTCTTCTGGAAAAGTTGCTTGACTAAAGGTTTCTTGGATCTCCGGGATAATGTTAGCAGAGATAATAGTCCAATAATGTTGGAAAATTTACCTGTCATGCCATCTTGGCCAGGCGCACTCTCTAGGTTGATGCTGAATACTGCTTCTTTGATTTCCTATGGAGTTACTGGAGCCAAAAAGGTATTGTTCATATTTTCTGTAACTTTTGGTGGGATATTTCGAATTAGATTAAGAGGAATCCTAGGATGAGAAGTTTGAAACAGGTTTTGGGAATATTAAGAAGCAATATTTCCTTTTCAACCCTCCAAATATTGCATCTTGCCAGAAGCGTCTAAAAGACCATGAATACCATTTTTATCACGTTGTTGGTTCACCTTATTATGAAAGAAATTTGTATTAGCATCACCCTTACGTAACCATCTCTCTTTGAGTTTCTGTTTGCAGAAAGATTCTTCATTGAGACGGAGGTGCAATTGCAGAGTCGAGATGGGTTGCAAGATCATACCCATCAAGGAGAGCGTGGATTTGCTTACTCCACATCATTAAATTGGACGAGGTGAGTTTAGTCACGTTCTTCATTTTTACATTGAGGAGCGTTGTGTGTTGTTGAGATGATGTCTCGGTTGCAGCAGCGGGAGAAACGTTGGTGGCCATGAGGCGAGGGAGAAATGTAAACAGCCGAGAGAAAAGATTTCAAAAATTGAGAGATTAGGATAAATCATTTAAAATAGTATCCTTTACATATATACCTCCTATAGTAGAGAGTGGTGAGTGTGTGGAGAAACTTGTAGAAAATGCATAAGAATCCAAAAGAAGTATGGAGAAATTGTAATACCCACACTCGGTAAATCCGCAAACACACAAGGTGTTGTATGTGAGTGCGGTACGAACGGACGAACCAAACAAGGACCTTTGGTATAGCTGAGCTAAGAAAGAGCATTGGAAGCCTAAGGAATGAGAAAGAGCAAGTAAAACCATGGAAAATAGGCTAAAGAACAAATTTAGGACAGGATTTGAGTTTTTGGACCGAACTGGTCGGATCGGACAGCTTGGTCGGATTTGGACAGCTTGGTCGGATTTGGACAGGTTGGTCGGATTTGGACAGCTTGGTCGAATTTGGACAGCTTGGTCGGATTTGGACAGCTTGGTCGGATTTGGGCAGTCTTGGTCGGATTTGGACAGTCTTGGTCGGATTTGGACAGCTTGGTCGGATTTGGACAGCTTGGTCGGATTTGGACAGCCTTGGTCAGATTTGGACAACTTGGTTGGATTTGGACAGCTTGGTCGGATTTGGACAGCTTGGTCCGGATC
>OVBA01005868.1:0-18566 GCA_900406435.1 Lepidium aucheri
TTATTTTATTTTAAACTATGTATGAGATAAATATATATGGTTATTTTATTTAAAAATCATAACTAAAAATAATTATTTACAATTTTTTTATGTTAGTATTGTGAATAGAGTTAAATATTTTGTGGTTAAATATAAATATTTTTTAAAAATATATGCATTAAATATATAAAAATACTCCAAAATTTAGGATCGTTAGATTTAAAACAAGGAAATTCTCTGCTTTTCCACCAGAATAGTCATGATGACTTTGCAGAATGTGGGACCGCCACTTTTTTGCTGCTTCCCCACGGCAGATTTTCGTGGTTCTTGATTGGTTGATCGCGCAACTAGCATTAAATGCTAGCTGCGCGGTTTCTGGCAGCATTTAATGTTTGGTGTGCGGCTTACAAGTGGTAGCGATTAGATGTCACATCCGTCTAATCTTACGTTTTTGGACCCGTAGAGGACGCGTTGGCTTTTGTCTCTGTGATAGCGTACCATTATTCTTACACGTGGTGCGTTGTCTTGATAAACCGTGGATGTGCTCATATGGAGTGTGGAGTAGGCTTGTCGAAGCCATATTGGCCGGACAAAAGGTGAGGCCCACCACAACAGTAGCCCCCCTAGTACGTCGTTTTTGGAAGCTTAACGACACAAAATGGTGTCGTTTCCCCTGCATTTATGGCTTCGACCTTGCTTAATACGTGGCAGTTGCGGAATAGCCATGCTCGCAGCACACAATGATGATTTATCTTCTCGTGTAGCTTATCGTGAACGCTTCATCTCGGCTCGCGCGCGTGGTTGGGTTCACGTGTCATTCCCTGATAAGTGTGTGAGGTTGTTTGAATCTTCACGGCGTGTGCGGGTGGTTTTCCAGATGCGAGAAATGATTATGGGCGGCGATTCGACTTATACCGCTTTGAATTCCTCCTCTTTGCCTTTAACTGCTGCGTATTTCTCCTTCTCTCTTTAACGATTTCGGATCTTCAACATGACTCCATATGAAGCTATGTTTGGGTGAATATTGGTATAACACTACATTTTATTCTTTTACACAAATGACTCCATATGAAGCTATGTTTGACCAACAACCTCCTACTCATCTTCCATACCTTCCTGGCGAGTCAAAAGTGGTTGTTGTTGCACGAAATTTACAAGAGTGAGAGAATATGCTGGCTGTGTTGAAGTTTCATCTTATGCGAGCACAACATCGAATGAAGCAAAATGCGAATCTGCATATGACTGAGAGAGAATTTGACATTGGAGATTATGTCTATGTTAAGCTCTAACCTTACCGCCAAAACAGTGTTGTTCTCTGGACAAATCAAAAGTTATCTCCAAAGTATTCTGGATCATATCAAATTCTTGATAAGTGTGGACAAGTTGCATACAAGTTGGCTCTTCCTGCATCTTCAAAAATTCATCCTATCTTTCATGTTTCTCAATTGAAAGAGCTTGTTGGTAATGTTCATACATCTTCAACCTTACCCAGCTCAGTCTCGGGTGTATTAATCAAAGAACTTGAGCGAATTCTTGAGAGGAAGATGGTCTAACGACATGGCAAAGCAGCTACAATGGTCTTAGTTAAATGGGCACACTTGGATGAAGCTGGAGCAAGTTGGGAATGGTATTTTCATCTGCAGAAAAAGTTTCCATCATTTGAACCTTGAGGACAAGGTTATTCGGGCCAGGGGGGTTTGTTACAGTTTGAGGCACGTGAAATAGATTACAAAAAGAAGATCGTGACTTACACGTGAAGCTTTGTGATCAAATCATATTGTTAAGATTTGGAAACAGATCTTTTCCTTTTTTCCATTTAAATTTCCTTGGTTAAGTTTTACTTCTTATAAAGACACTTGTTAAGCCTCTGCATCTTTTGTCGATCAACTCTAGTTCAAGTTCAGTTTCTAAGTTTCTCTAAGCACTCTAAGCAGTGTGTTGCTTGAAACGTTTCGAACCTTAGCTCCTTGAGTGATTTGCTTCGTTGTTCTAATCAATAATATCGTTCTTTCTTCTCTCTTAAGTCACAAATTTTAATTTTCTACATCAAAAATTCACGCTTTCTTGGCAGGTGATCGGTCTCATCACATATCTATGAAGCTAAAAGAATTGAGTACGCGACTAAAGGATTTAGGGTACAAGCCGGATACAAGTTATGTACTACAGGACATTGAAGATGAGCATAAAGAAGCTGTTCTTGCTCAGCATAGTGAGAGATTAGCTATTGCTTTTGGTTTAATCGCTACGCCAAAGGGAAGCTCACTTTTGATCATTAAGAACCTCAGGGTTTGTGGAGATTGTCCTGTAGTCATCAAATTAATTGCAAAGATTGAAGAAAGATAGATTGTAGTTAGAGATACAAATCGATTTCATCACTTCAGTAGGGATGGAATTTGTTCATGTGGGGACTTTTGGTAACATAATAAAAAGAAAACATTTGTTCTGAACATTTTTTTTACACATTTAGAGAAATAATGCAAATTCAATGTTTTGGGACGAAATCAAACATAAGTTTGAAATTTTGTTTTTGCTTTCAGTACATACAAAGTCAAGAGACTAGTGATCGTGAGAAGTATTTGATAAAATGTCAAATCTATCAACCTTCTTCTCCAAACTCCTGTGTGAATCTCTCATGGACATCGAGGTCAGACTTGCTCACAGTTGGCCTTTGTCTAGCAAGCACCTTCTCAAAATCTGTTTTGGTGATTGGTGGTGGAATAATCTGTTGTATTTAAGTCACATAAAGAAAATCAGTCTTTAGTTTTTACGGTATCCAAGTCTTAATGACTACAAAAAACCATGAAACTCAATATCTTATGACCACCACCCAATGAACTTTGTAACTTTTGATTTCTACCTTTTCGGCAAGCCCTTTGGCTGCCAGATCTTGCATTGTCGTCTGGATGGCACCAGGGTGCCTAGGCCCACATGGCATCCATGTCCCGTCGGGAGACTTGAAAAAAAACATTGCATCTTGTGTTTTACGAACAGGTTCAAACAGAACATCTTTTACCTGCAAAAGTCAAAAAAGATTCTCAAGACGAAGACTTTTCTATTTATAGCAACATTGAAGCAAATTGTGGACACTAAGAAACAACTCAGGCCAAGTCACATACACAAACAGACACATCTGAACCAGAAAACCCTTCAGTGTTTTGGCCTAAATATTCAAAATCACGTTCAGTTAAATTATGAGGTGTATCTCCCAAATGGACCTGCATTACAAAAGATGATATTAGTAAATTTATTTTGCCTCCGTTCAAAGATATCTACTTGTGCGAACTTGAGCAAACTTAATACTTTGAATATGTGCTGCCGAGCCTTGGCCTCTGGGAGAGGAATATAGATACGCTTGTCAAAACGTCGTCGAATAGCCTAAATTCAACATGGTGTTAACAAAACAGTAGTCTTCTAAACTGACAAAGAAAAAACAGAACCAATCAGCCCTTTAACTGTTCACCTGATCAAGAGCATAGGGTGTATTGGTTGCTGCAAGCACAAGTACTTTCTCATCATTGTGTCCAACACCCTGAAATAAAAAGAGATAAGTAAAGAGAAGAAAGTTACTGCTAAAACTGAATGTCAGAAAGTTCAATTCTACACCTGCATTTGCACTAGAAGCTCTGTTTTGATACGTCTTGAAGCTTCACTCTCATTTCCTTCTCCACGTGTACCACACAAAGAATCTATCTCATCAACAAAAATAATCGATGGAGCACTTTCACGGGCCATCTCGAAAAGGTTTGATACTAGCTTCTCACTTTCACCCATCCACTTCGAGACCAGGTCTGATGAAGACACGCTGATGGTTGGGAAGTAAAAAGGAAACAACTATTCTTAAGCTATAACGTGTTTCCATTTATAAACACTGAAAACACAAGATAAAATAGAAAAACAAAGGAATGTGAAGTAACTAGCCAGATATAATTCAAAACCAAGACCGTATCACATGATGCTAACCTAGGAAGTTTTCATCATTGTGATCATGTCATGCATACACCATTAAAATAAAAATTTGTGGCACCCTTAAACAAGACGATCTGAATGTTTGCCTAGTTGAAACCATATGTGTTTGTTTTCTAAAATGCCATTTGGATTGTACCAGAGACTATACGCTAGTCTTTAAATCTGGCTGAAGATGCTTGTCTATAACATGTATATGCAATCAAATAATGATTGCAGCATAACACAGATTTTGCATATAATTTATCAAAGAAAATCAAACCTTTTCGAAAAGTGTCTTAACTGATTTCATTAGAAAATCCTATCTGAACTTGAGAAACACAGTTAGAAATCAAATACATACAAAACCAAAGAACTTACAAAATAACCCTAGGGACTAATTCAATACGCCAACTTCCAATAGCAACTATAGGAATCCATAAGTACTTGCCTATGGTCACAAGCTATAATCAAGAAGCTAAGACACTGCATAATCTTCATCCCATAGACTTATGGAGCTTGAAACACTTTTCGACATATGTTACCTGAAAAAGGTAGAGTCTGCTTCAGTAGCAACAGCTTTGGCCAAATACGATTTTCCTGTTCCAGGAGGCCCGTAGAGCAGGAAAGCTCGCCATGGCCGTCTCTTTCCTAAAAGTAAAGAAATCAAAATCAATGAATAATACAGATTAGGGTCACAATTATACAAAGAGTGTGCCTTTTAATCTTCGATAAATCGCTACAAACTGCAAAGATTACCAGTGAAAAATTGTGGAAACTTGACAGGCAAAATCACAGCTTCCTGCAACGCCTGTTTGGCACTTTCAAGCCCAGCAACATCTGACCACTTAATGTTAGGCTTTTCCCTAACAATCGCAGAGTTCAACCCAGCTCGGAGCTTCGATTGCTCAGGATCTTCTCCATCTTTACCACCACCTTCTCCATCTTTTGGCTTGGTCTTCGGCCTTGTTGCGACCGCTGCGTCGCCGTTAGATCCCGGACCCGATCCCCCTTCATCAAGAACAGCACGGATCTCCTCTGCACGACGAAGATACTCGGTGAATTTTTGGGTAATAGCTTCTCTGATTTTAGGGTTTTTCTCGTACTTGAGATGAGTTTTGAAGTACTCAAGCGCGTTCATGTACAGAGGGAACGCCTTGCTGTAATTCCCAGCATTGTCTTCATGAACCGCCTGCTTCACGTACTCGATCGCTTGCTCCTTGAAATTGCTGTACATAACTTAGGGCTTTACCAGAAATTTTTTCGATTCGAAATTTTATACTCCTGATTAATTGAATCGGTTATAATCAAGGATCGAAGTATTAAAATATTCCAAGATAAATTGAACCAGAAGATCGGAATCAGAGAAAGGGAAATGGGATGGAGAAGAGAGAAGAAAGAACGGATTACGCGAGTTGATGAAGAAAAGCCAGATTTGACGACGAAGACGAACAAAGTTTCGGAAACAGCGGAGCGTAGGTTTGTGGAACAATGAAACGTCGAGACGTTTTACGAAACTATGAAATGGCACAACATTTAAATGAATGACAAGGAAAACGCTTGCCGTTTCTTTATCATGTACTTGGTTTCCCAATAATTCTTTGGTCATGAATGGTGAATTGGTTTTTCCCAATAATTCTAGTTTTTAGTTTTTGGTTTTCAATTTTTGATTTAGTTTTTAGTTTTTGGTTTTGAATTTTTGATTTAGTTTTTAGTTTTTGATTTTTGTTAATAGATTTTAGTTTTCAAAAACTCAAAAATCTAGTTTTTGGTTTCTAACCAAAATAACGTGAGTTTTGTAAAAACTAGTTTTCCTACTTTTAAGGAAAACAGAAAAACTAAAATCATGAATGTTTTATTCATGTAGAAACTGTTTTTAAAATCTTTAAAAACTAGTTTCTCAAAAACTTGACTGGCTAAAATTATAGTTTTTGAGAAACAAAAGCCAAAAACTATTCTTAAAACTGCAGTCAGTCAACACATTTGTTTTTTGGATCTTTCATATCATTCCAATTTTTACAGATTACACAAAAGAACAAAAATACAGTATTTTGTTCAGAACCAACATACTACATTAATAAAAGAACCAAAAAAAAAGTCACATCGATCTTGTTTTTTTTCATGTGATAAAATAATCCAACGAGTTCAAATACAACAAAATAATACGTAAAAGCCGTAAGAAAAACAAAATATTACCAAAAACATAGGCCAAACAAGTGAAGCTAACAAATGAATACAGATCTGGAAACCAAAAGAAGTAAAACAAACTAAATATTAGGTAAATACTATCTGGATCTGTAAGAACTAAGCATCTACATTGCAAAGCTAAGCGAGAACAGACGAAAGAGACTTCTTATTGTGAATTAGGACACCTCACATATGATGAACTAAGCTTCTACACCAGTAAAAGTGTAATCTCCCAAATTTTCCGCCTATGGTGAAGTCGAAAAGCGAATATAAGCAAGTAATCGAGCGACCAGATAACATCTTTATAGAAACCCATAAAAGACTAGATCTCGATCAAGTCTTGAAAGTGTAGACAAGTAGCAAAAAATTTCTACCGCAGACACCAAATCTCAGATGAGAAAAGCAATTGATCGAAACCGGAGAGATAACCCCGAACCAGGAAAAGCATTTAACCTAATTCTATCCGAAATAGCTCAAACCCAACCAGAACTAACAAAACCACCTAATCACTAGATTAGGTTAATAAACGTTACCAAAGGGGCAAAATAGAGGGAGTACTGACCGAAACCGAGATCGAGAACCACAAACCATCACCTTTAGATCCACCGTAAAAACACCAACACAACTCATCAAAATGGTGGCAGTTGACAAGTGTTTAATGAGACAAAAGCGTGTCTAAATACCTCAACTAGATCTCTTCCTCACACCACACTTAACCACGGCAAAGCAAAACAGATTTGGAGAACCACCGAAGAGCTCTCACGAAGTGCATAAACTCGCCGGATCTAGACAAACTACATGGTGACACCGACAATGAACAGTCCAAAACAACAAACAAAGACAACACATCTAAGATCAGAGGGAAAATGTGACACCGTCGGAGCTGAAGAAGCCTTCTGTTACCTCTCCAAGACTTGATTCACGGTGGCAATTGTTTCTTTCTTAAAAGTTCCATGAGAGAAAAAACAAGAAAAATATTTAAAAAATCACATCAATTTTGTTGAAAAGGATAATCTATGATGATCTTATTTACAACACCTATGAAAAGCTGCCAAATTGTTGATTACACTAAATTTGTATCCAGAAGATAATTTTTTGAGAATATAGGTCGTGCAAATTTCGGGCAAGCTTAAATAATGATTTTATGTTGTTTGCCGAATATCTTTGAAGATAAAAAATGAATTTTCAAAGATATTTTCTGATTAAAATATTGTTGCATCACAATTTGATATTGGAAGCATAAAAGAGCTTAGTGAAGGAGCTCATCTACATAAGATAAACATTGCATTTAGACATCAAAACAAATTTTATACCTACAATTCGTGTATTTGCAACAATTTGGGAAGTAATAATTATTGTTTTTCTGCCTAAATTTTTGCTCAATCCGATCTGTAGTGAAGTGGTTCTAGACATATATTTTTGGCCCGTTTAAAAAATGGGCCTTGCAGACAGATTCGTTGCGGATTGTGGGTTTAGTGGGTTTTGTTCGCGGATTTACGGGACAACCCGCAGAATATGAGTTAATTAAAGAAAAAAACAATACATAGTTTATTAAAATCTTAAATTTACATAGTTATTATATGGTTTTTTATTATTAATCTTTTCCAAACTGTACCTTAAAACCAATCAAAATCTTTTTCAAAATGTTTTTTCAAAAACATAAAAGTTCAAGATTTTTTAGTTGGAATAGAAATTCAAGATTTTGTATATTGTTAAACATGATACAAATATTATTTGGAATTTTTCAATAATGTTTTTTTGTAATCAAATATAGTAATTTTGTGAAAAATTATATTTTATAAGATTTTCTAAAGTTTTTACCATTTTACTTATTTTTAACCAATTTAACTATTATTTTTTCAATAAAAAACAAAGTTTTTCAAAATGTTTATTGTCAATATGAATTATATTATTATATACTTTTTTATATCTATGAAATTTTTTAAGTTTTTAGTTTTAGTTATTTGAGTCTAATATCATTATTATAGATATTTTTTAAACAAGTGAACTCAAAATAAAATGTTAAAAATTGTAGTCCATGGGCTGACACATTTATCCGCTAAATTTTACAGGGCAGACCTGAATATTATTTTATGGACTACGGTCCTAACAGACATGCCTGGTACGATCACTAAAAATAAAATTTTCCACTATGGACAGCCTAGATAGACGCAAACCGGCCCATTTGACACCCCTACTCAACATTATGTTTGATACCATTGTAAATATATATTAATTACTTGTATTATAACATATTTATTTGGTAGTATCTCCCTTTTTGCAAATTATTTTGATAATATCTTTTACAGCATACTATGTACTATAACTTTGACATTGTTGAAATATATGTAATAAACAAATATAGTTTAATATCAAAGTTATTAAAACACACATAAATAGCATCCCTTATATTATATAAATATATTTTGCTAAAGATTAATAGTCTTTGAATTTAAAATAATTTTAGATTTTATTATATGTATGTGTACTATATAAGATATGATAAGATATGATTAATAATCTATATGATATGACTAATAATATTGAAAAAAAGAAAGAAAAAAAAGAAATTCGATCATTAGGCACCAAAGTTCGATTATTCCTCGATACAAGAGCAAAAACAAAGATTTTAGGGTGTGGAGTTTGGTTCTAGGTCGTCTCTTTTCAATCCAATTGTTGACAAAAAAAGTTATGGTCTTATATAACCTTTATGCAGTCGTTTCTTTCTGACGAAACCCTAAGAGGAAAAAAAATCTTCCAAAACAAGGTAGTAGATCTCACCGCCGCCAAAAAAGGTTCTATGGTGAGTCCCTCTCCTCTCTATGTTGCTAGATTTTCGAGATTGCAAGGAGTTCACTCTAGATCTAGGTTGCATTGTTCGCGTATTCAAGTTAGTTGGTCGTGGCTTTGTCTTCGGTGCTTGTGGTGTTCTTTTCTTGGCTCTACTCTTTTAGAACTTTGAGGATGAGATCATTTTGGTTCGATCCATTTGTTGCTTTGCCATGAAAATCTAGATTGTGTCGTTTCATCTTCTTTGCCTAGTGAGTTCCTACCTCATGGGTTGTACACCGCAAGAAAAAAGGTTATTTGCGATTGACATATGTTTCGAAAATGCGTCACAAAAGACAGTTTTTATTAGCGTTGTGATGAATAATCATTCCTTGCAAATTGTTACTCGCAATTCAATTTTCCTTGCAAAAATATTCAAGGCTGATACGTCACAAGTCTTCTCTCGCAAAATCGAAGCAAATACTGTGATGCACTTGCGAGATATTGCCTTGCGAGGTATTTACGATGCCTAGCCTTGCGAGGCCCTTACAAAGCTAAGTTTTGTGAGGCTCTTGCGAGGTATAGACTTGCAAAGCATTTACGAGGATGCGTCTTGCGAGACACTTGCGAAACTTAGCCTTGTGAGGTATTTGTGTTGTCCACTTTGCAAGGCGTGTGCGGTATACGTTTTGCGAGGCCGTTGTGATAGCTGCCCATGCGAGGCAAACATGTGAAGCTTTTGCAAGACAAGACTTGCGACGCTATTATGAGGTAGTATTTTGCGACGCCCCTATGATATCTATAATTTATTATATTTTAAAATATATATATATATATATAGTTGTTTTATAAAAAATTATTAAGATAAAATAATAATAATAATATTTACGTAAGATTGGCTAGAGCTTGGCCTTTGCTAGAGCACAGCTTAAGGTTGGTTTCTACTGCTCTCCTTCCTCTTCTTTTTACTATGGTATGTGTAGCGCATAAGTCCTTGGTACTGTTGTTGTTTTTCTCTAGTTATGGTGTCTTATTCCTCGTTACTCTAGTGTAAATATGCTTCTGTATAAGTTCTCGGAATAGTTTTTATTTGGAACCTTATTTCTCATCGGATTGTGCGTTTTGCTGTTTCTGTGGGTTTGTCGTCTGGTGTGTTTGGTTAGGTGTCTTTTTCCTCTTTATTTCTACATCTTAGGTTATTTCCATGTGGTGTTTGTTGGCTCGGTTAGGTTTGGTCATATCACAATGTGGGCTCTCACTACTACTCCCACTATTTTTCATGTGTCCATTCCAAGTCTTCCTTGAGCTTGGTAATGAAGCATCTTTTCTCTCTATTTGTCGATTTAATTACGGTTGCAGTTGAATCTCTTTGTTTTTGTGGTTATGTAAAGGTTGGAGTTTTGGTTCATATGGCGCTGATAGGATATCATTCTCTGTCTCCTCTTACTCTCTTATAGGTTATGTCATTTGATTCCTTCTCCTTTGTTTTTTTGTCACTATTTCGATGTGGTTCTCTCCCTCTTCTCGTTGGCTTGGTTCCAAGAGTTGTTCTTTGTTTTAGCAAGGTTCAAAATTTGTTGGTTGTGGCTGGTTTAGTTTGATCTTTAGGCTTGAGGTGGTTCCAACAACTTGGTTTAGGGTTGGAGAAACTTGTGGGTCCTTAGTGTATAGACCGTTCATCATCTTAGTTTTAATATTTTCTCTGCCATTGGTTTTTTTGATGCCAACTTCCCTTCAAGTTGTTGTTGTTGTCTTCCCTTGCTCTTGGTCCTCCTCATCAAGCTTTTTTGACTGATTAGTATCCTTTGTTGTATCCTTTTTCATGATCTGTTTTCTTCCTTTCTTTCTTACTATGTTCATTTTTTGATTTTGTAATCTCATATTCTCCATTACTTTTTAATAGAATATTTTTTCCAAAAAAGCAAAAAAAAATTTAAGTTTTAATAATGTCAATGAGATTTACTCACATATAAATATTATTTTAAACAACAATATTGTTTAAGCTAAATATAAATTATATTAAAATATAGTATAATAATATAACCAATGTTAAATAATAAGTTTGAAGATAATAACTTTTAAAATCATCATGCTATTAAAAGTTGATAAAATCGTAACTAAAAATTTTTCATATTTAAACTTTTTAAATTTTACTAGTTTTTTGATTTTATATGGAATTTTTTGTTTTGGCATCAAAACTATTCATTAAAAAAAGTTCGGCCATAAAATGGTATCACAAACAAGACAAAAACATGAAACAAAGAAGATAAAGACATGGAGATCATAATTCTGCAATCTTATTCAATGACATAGGCTAACTATGTAGGAGCACCTTAAGCTAGATAGATAGTCCACCGGTCATCACAAGTAAGACTGAACGCGATTTTTCTAGCAGCTTTATTGGCTTGAGATGAGGAGGTAAAGACCCGAAATTCCTAAAGCCGAAGGGAGTACAAAATCCATTGGTGCAAAAGAGACCAAAACCTCGACCAATCTTTTGGTTGTTGAGTAGCTTTTGAAACGGAGGCATGGTGAGACCAAAATTCAATTCTGGTATAATGCAGATCCAACATTTTCTTGACAGCCCATAAGAGACATTTGAGTTCAACAGCTAATTTATTCAGAGCATGGGAAAGAGCATCCCGAGCATGGAGGAGGACCACACCAGCTTCATTTCTAAGGATTCATGATACTCCAAAATTGCAATCCTGCTTAGACTACAAAACACCCAGATTCATTTAACAAAGGAACGAGGCGCAGCACACCATCTATGTGATATAGGATGATGAACAAGAGAAACAGGGTCATGTGTTACTTCAATATAATTTGCCAAGAACTACTCATGTGTCTCTTCCAATGCTTAAACCAAAGTGATATTAGGGTCTTGCTGTTGGTTACCATATAGCTTGCTATTTCTCTATTTCCAAATGTTCCATACAACCCATGAAAGTGCATAACAGCAAATATCATCAGAATTACTCTCATTCATCACTCTAAAGATGAAGTCAATGTAATCAGGGGTGGAAATATTTGGACCCTGTGGACAGAAGATGAAACCAAGGGCAGACCAAACCCTTGGGCCAAAGAGCACTCAAATAGTATGTGACCAATTGTTTCATACGAAGCGTTACATATGGCACAAGAATTGAAGACAATGATACCATGATGATTAAGGCATTTAGTGACAGCCACATAATTAGAGAGTACCCTCCAAAAAAGAACTTTATTTTGGAAGAGTTTTAAGCTTCCAAAGCTGACCATTAAGTTTATTAATCATTTGTTTGTGTACAGAGACCGGTTCGGAAGAAGGTTGACAATGTGAAGCAAACCAAGTACCCATACTGACCAAATACTTACCAGACATGTTGTAGGGCCAAATCCAGCCGTCATTCATTACTCTATTCAGAAAAATAGATAAAAACCTTTGAAGCATCTCTTGATAAAAATAAGCGAAGAACCTCATCATGTTTCCATAAAATCTGATCATCTAGCAGGGACTCATTCAGCAAATTCAAATCAATAACATGATCCCTATAAATAGGTTTTCTAGGAACATTATCAAAGATCCACTAGTCCAACCATATCAATGATATCCGACCATTCCCAATCGATCTAAGTAGACATTCGAAAGTAATTCCCGTCTATAAAGGATACTAGACCACGCATAGGAAGGACGAGTACCTTTTGTAGCAGACAAAAAAACTGAATCAGTAAAGTAGTGTGCCTTGTATAATCGACTTAAGAGAGAATTGGGTTTGGTAAGCAATCTTAAGGCTTGTTTAGCAAGCAAAGCCTGATTAAACATACTTATATCTCAAAAACCTAAACCACCATCCTGCTTAGATTGGCACATCTTTTCCCATGAGACCCAATGAACCTTCTTTTTATCCTCTTTAGTATTCTACAAAAAACTCGTAATAACGCTTGTCAACTTCGAGCACTACTGCTTTGTCAATTTGAAGTAGGACATAGCATATACAGGAAGAGCAAGGCCAACCGACTAAATGAGAACCTCCTTACCACTAAAAAAACATCTCCGTGATGTATCCAAGAAGCTAACATTTAGAGCCATTCATGCATTTGGGTAACCCTAGATACTTCCTTGAACCACCTTCATGTGTAATGCCCATAAATAAACCGAGGCAGCACTTCATGATTGGGTCCAGAGAAGAACCAAATGTTATCACCGACTTCTGAAAATTAATCTACTGTCCAGATGCATCACCATATAATTTGAGACAACGAAGGATTTCACCAGCCTCCCGAAATGTTGCCTTGCACATGAAGACATTATCATCCACGAAAAGAAGCTGTTGAATAGAAATAAAATATTTGGCTAAGTAGATGCCTGAGAGACAATTGTTCAATTCAGCCTTCCTAATGACATGGATTAGAGCTTCAAACATAGTATGAAAAGGAAAGGAGATAAGAGATCCCCTTTTGTCAAACCTATGGAGGGAACAATATAGCATGAGATTGTCCATTCAACAAAATAGAATATGTAACCGACGTAACACATGCATGTATCCACCTACACCAAGTATCACAAAAACTAAGATTAGGTTGTCTCAGGAGGAGATGCGCTCACCTAAACAAATCATAAATCTCCACTCGACTCTATCATAAGTTTTGGACATATCAGTTTTAGTCACCATGAAATCTTTATTACATCTCGGATTTGTCTTCAGCGAATGTACCATCTCATGAGCAATAAGAATGTTGTCTTGAATCACCTTTCCAGACTAAAATGCCTCTTGGTTTTCAAAGACGATTTCAAGGAGCCAATGCTTGAGTCTCTTGCTAAGAATCTGAGACACGATCTTGTAGACAACAGAGCACAAGCTAATTGGCCGAAGATCCTACATCTGTTTGGGATTATGAACTTTAGGACTAAGAAAAATCTATGTGAAGTTCCAATCCATTGGCATAACACTCGAGGTAAATAAAGCTTTAGCCACTTGCAAACCAACAATATCCCACTTTTTGAAAGAGCAGTCCGGTAAAACCGTCGGCACCAGGAGCTTTGGTTCCCTATATCCCAAATGCAGCCTCGCAAATCTCATTATCACTAACCAATTTAGATAGGTCACGATTTCATGTGTTTTGTGACACGAGGTTGAAGACCATTCATTAGCTCATGTGCATAAAAAGGGAAGGAAAATGTAAAATAGCTTCCAAAAATATTCGATGACTAGCTCTCCTTTAGAGCATTCTTGGAAATGTTCAATACCATCTTCATTAAGGAGAACCAAAATTGTATTTTGAGCACGTCTTTGTTTCATACTACCGTGAAAGAGTTTTGTATTCCGATCACCGTCTTTCAACCAATGTTCCTTACTTTTTTGCTTCTAATGAACCGCTTCTTCATAATATGCTTCCAATAACAAACGTTTCGTTTCTCAAAGAACAGCTAAATGGGAATGAGTTTTTGCACCTTTTAGCTTCCAAAACAGCCTTAACACACTGAATATTAGTGTTGCAGTTACAAGCGTTACACATCTTCCATTGAGACAAAACACGCCGCAATCAATTATTCTTCTTGATAAGAGCGTGGAACTACTATGTTGCGACCAAGATCGGGATATAATATCTTGAACACCCGTACATTTCAGCCATCTTTTATTAAAGAGGAATCTATCTTTTTTTACCAAGTCATCTTGAGTAAAACCGTAGGTATAAAAGCCTATGATCAGATCCAACCCGGCCAAGATACTCGCCATTCGTGGAAGGGAAGGCATTATACCAGTCAACATTACACATGGCTCTATTGATATGGCTTTGGATATACGTACTTTGACGCAAGCCTTCCCAGGAAAACTAATTGCCTTTAAAGGGAAACTCATGAAACCCACAGTCTAGGATCAGATGGCAAAAGAGAAAGAAAAGAAGCTTCACTCTGTATAACTTCCCTGATCTTTTTTGAATTGTCATAGATTTCGTTGAGGTCTCCAGTAACCATCCACGACTCAAACCTTGTAGAACCAATATCACATAAAGAATCCCAAACACCTTGTCTTAATTGTCTTTGCGGCTCGCCATAAACAAAAGAAACATGAAAGATTAGAGAACCCAAACTTATTCTTGAATCAATAATGTTTTTATTGGAGAGAAGAATATACATATCATAAGAGGATTTCCACGTCAACACAAGACCACCAGTCAAACCAATGGCGTAAACAACAAATAAATTATCATAACCGAGAGACTTTTCACCAATGACGTAGTCCTTAAGTTTCTTGGTCTCCGTGAGGACCAAGAAATCTGGGAAGCATGCACGACGAAGTTCCCAAAGTAAATGAATTGTTAGGGTTTTCCCTAAACCCTGACCATTCCAGTTCAATATGCTCATAACTGCTTCGGCAAATCCTCACGTGGAACCACCTCAATAATGCTACGAAAAGCAGGTTGTGATTCATGATTCTTCTCCATAGTAACATTCAACACCGCATCAGGAACCTCTGAGAATGATAAACTTTGATGCTTCTCCTTATAGACCTGAACCATCTTCTTCGCACTCTAATTCCTCAACCATTTTTTTGGCCGACGACGGACCTTACGCTTATGGGTATTAACTCCAGAAGATCCATTACAAAAAGTACCAGATTGAAGAACCGTAGGGTCAACATCCAAAGCAGAAGAACAATTTTGAAAGGACAACCTATCATGAATGCTTGGAGAGAAGCGGGAGGCAGAAGCACAAGCAGTGTTAACATTCTCAAGGACGGTGTTTTCATCAAGAAAGTTAGAGACTAATCACCTCTCCTTCTTAATATATTGAGAGATAATACATGGCTCTTGTAGACGCCGAGGGTTACCATTCAAATTCCAAACCACACTCCATAGGCAATCAATACAAAGACTGCAGGATAGGGTCCTACTGAATTTTACCTGGTAAATCCCACTAATCTTGAAGTGGTCAAGGAAGTATATATTGTAGCAATCTCTGAACACTACCAAAATCTATATATATATATATATATATATAATGTAAATGAAAACTAGACTTGAATATGGACTGATGCTCGACTGGATGATATGTTTCCAGTTTGAAGCACCCCTTTCCTTTGACTTTGATTTTTTTAGTTTGCCTATCTAAAGTATTTGCCAGGGACCTTCCTCTTTCTAGAAGTTCTTACCTAGATGCTAGAGGAATCGGCTTTTGAGAAGGATCCCCCGCCACAAGATAGTTTTATATTACATCCAAAACATCATTAGCAATACATTACTAACCAGTAATCAAATCCACACCGACATCACTTTCAATAAGAACACCGAGCAAAGGATCACCTTCTTTCAAAAATTTAGGACTAGGAGCAACCCGACGAGCCTTAACCGTATCAAAAACCTGCTGGTTCTGAGGGTTTAAGGGGCATCTAGACTTATCATGTGTAATACATAAGCATTGGAAGCAACGTTTATGGACACGTTCATATTCGAATGAGATCGTAATTATCTCACCAGAAGGTCATTCAAATTTTTGTATGTTCTTTAAGGCTCTTGAGATATCAAAATTGATCTTAGCCCTTAAAAAACCTTTACTCTAAGGCTTCTTTGGATCAAAAGCAAGCTAGATTAGCTCACCCAACGAACCAACAATTTCTGTGAGTTTTGCAGAATCATAACAATCCAACGGATATATAGACACACCTAAATAGGAAAACATTTAAGAAATTCTTGCAGTGGCTTATCCACCTACCTTTCCAACACAGTCGACCAATCTACATAAGTCCAAGCACCAACATCGAGTGCTTGTTGGAGATATGTATTCGAGTTGAAATACAAACTAGAATTTATCATATGATAATGCATATCCACGTGATATCAAAGGTTCTCCACATCCTAGGCATGTCATAAATGAAGCTTGACATCCGTTGACATGTAGGATTGAGAAGCTTCTCATTTATGCTACAGCTACTGCGCTCAAGAACATTTTCTTTCAAACCATTCTTTAGTTTGATCAGCTTTGAATCTTTGATAGACATCTTCATCAATGCCAAATCGAGATCACCAGACATCGTCATTTACAACAAAGGTTAATGACAACTCTCTTCAAAAGGAACCTTGTTTTATGAAGGAAAGTTTAAATGATGGCTAGGGCAAACCCTTGCAATGAATAAATTTTTTTAACCAAGAAAGAAAAGAAAATTTTCAAAATCCGACGAAATGTAAATACTGTCTTGGTGTAAAAGCTCTTGAACTTTGAGTCAAAGACTCTAAAAGAACAAGAGAGTCGTAAGCCTCAAACACGAGGAAATCGAAATAATTCATATGACACTTTGAATTTATTAAAAAGTACACTTATTAAAAAAATTTGATTTATTCATAAACTTTTTAATGATTTAAAAAATTTTTTTTTACAAATTCAAAATTGTTGTTCTAAAATAATTTTCTTTTAATAGTATAGATTGCTATATAGTTTTACAAAATTAGATAACTAAATTATATAATTTTAAAAATTAAGTTTACTAAACAAATTATCTTATATTTATTTCTTCTTGAATTAGTGGTTTTTTATTGTATCAATTGTAATCTAGTTTTAGTTATTCAAGAATAAATTTTTGAGTTAATAAGCTCAATATCCCCATTTGTTTTTGAAAGCCAGTAAATGTCCTATCGCTTATTTTTATTAAATATATGCCATTGGGCAACATGGGCCTATGTGTAAAATGACTAATTTATCTTCAATCAATGTTAACTTATTTAATTTTTACAAATTTGGTTAAAAAGTATTTAATATGTTGTCCTCTTGGTTGTTACTCGATACTCTATATTGTATCTGGTAACTTATTTATTAGCCTTTAATTTTACCTGGGAATTTAAGGTATCAGATAACACAATATGTACACAGTAATCTATGAGTTAGATGGCACCATCAATATATATGGTAATCACAAGCATGTATATGATACCCTTGACAAATATGGTACCCGCTAAGTCATATAATATCTAATAAAGTATTTGTCAATGCATATATTATACGATAAAACATACATTACATGTTAACATATATAATGTCTGACGATAAAACATACATTACATGTTAAATATATAATATCTGATAAAAATGTATTTACTTAACACATATATTGTGTGTTAATACATTTAATATCTGGTAATACATTTAATACTTGTTAATATATTTATTATCTGATACGACATATTTGAGTATATCACTAACAAAAAATTGACATGGGTAGCAATTATATTATGTGGTAACAAAATTATTATCACATAAACATCTACTTAATTAGCACATATGTCGTCCACTAACATAGATATTATCCGGTACAATATATATTACCTGCTAACATATATATTATCTGATAAATCTCAATAAGCAAGAGCAAGAGGGAAAGACCATATTTAGCATCCACAAAAAAAACCTACAAAATAGAAATGACTATAATTTAGTGGTTACAGCGTTGAGTATATAGGGTACTAACCCAACCAAAAAAAAAAACAAAAACTCAAGGGACCATAATCTTAGCCTGTAAGATAAAGTAGAGAGTGTATTCAAACTCAAAATTCAAATCAAAGAGTAATGGATCCCAATCAAAACATAATAGATACCCAAAATCAAAACTTTATAGATTCCGCTAAGTATTCACTACAAGAAAATTGGTTAATGATAGCACATTATAGCATTTTTTTCATAACTGCTGTTGTAGATATTGTTCGGATTTTTGTAT
>OVBA01005869.1:0-18565 GCA_900406435.1 Lepidium aucheri
TGTTTAATACTAAATTAGTATATGTATCCTTAAATTTATTATTTGTTTTATGGTTTAAATTTCATTATTATTATTTTTAATTTGAGTTTAAATTAATAAGTATTTAGTATATAATTTGTTTATAATTATGGTTTTAAATTTAGTGGTACAAAATTTGTTATGCTTTTAATTATGGTTTTAAATTAAGAGGTTTTAAAAGATGGATTGATGATGTGGATGATGATGTGGCTTCATGAGAAAAGAGGAAGATTCTACTTTATATATATAGATATAGAAAACACATTCGTAATGAGTTTTAATTTCTATATGTGGAAAATACATTCACAAATATAAAATAAATGTTTTCATATTAGATTTTTTAATTACAAATATTTTTAAAATGTTTAATACTAAATTAGTATATGTATCCTTAAATTTATTATTTGTTTTAGATTATGGTTTAAATTTCATTATTATTATTTTTAATTTGAGTTTAAGTTAAGAAGTATTTAGTATATAATTTGTTTATAATTATGGTTTTAAATTTAGTGGTACAAAATTTGTTATGCTTTTAATTATGGTTTTAAATTAAGAGGTTTTAAAAGGTGGATTGATGATATGGATGATGATGTGGCTTCATGAGAAGAGAGGAAGATTCTACTTTATATATCGCCAGGATGAGTTGGTAGAGGTGGTTGAGTACCCCTCCCCTCAGTCCCAGCACTCGGGATCAATTCCCAGAACGCTCCAGTGGAAGCAAAATAGCCCCATGTGAGATCTACGGCCCACAAAAAGGTGGGACCAGTGTCAAAAAAAAAAATGTACAAGATCTTACCATTTCTTACAATTGTATCATATATATATTCAAATGTGTTTCTTAAGTTATTTAAACTTATTCGAGATAAAACAGATACAAGAAATACAAGATTTGTTTGTTTTGAGGAAAAGGCTTTTACATTTTTAGTTAACATCGGCCAAAACTCGAGGTATAAAACAAGAAAAAGTACAAAAATAATTTTTTTTTTAAAGTATCAAAATTTGGAACAAATAATAATTTTCATAACTTTTCTTAAAACAAATAATAATATCGATTCATGTTTGATAGTACAAGATTTTATCCTTATTTCAAGATACATGTGATTTTAGTTTATATATTTTTAAACATCTTATTATTATGTTTGGAAACTAAGACCATCATTACCGCAAGGTTCTTGAAAGTTTCTTAATAATATAAAAATATTAAAGTTCTGAAAAGTAAAAAAAAGTGGGTTAAAAAACAAGGATCGTTTCTTATATTAGAAACTTTAGAATTGAGTTTCTTACACTTGTCAACATATTATTGGATCTGTATTTTAAAAATAAAAATTTAAATAAAATTAAATTATGACAAAAAAATATTATTATTTTAAGGGATAAGAACCCAACATATTTTAAAACCGATAATGTTGCTCTAACAAGTCATAGTTGTTTAGGGTTGTTTGCGAGCAACTAAAAAATACATACATACTTGCTATGGTGCCTTGCCGCGATGCTGCTAGGTACTTTAATCTAAAAGAATTAATATATAAAAATATATTATATGCTTGCAACTTTGATATAAAATTTATTTACATTCATAGTGCATAAAGGCTCCAATTCATGATTTAAGAGTACTAATGATGTGTAACACCCAATTTGAGGATTTTTGAGTTTCAATTCGTAGCCCATGAGCAAAACAATGAGATTTTAAAATTTAAGTGTAAATCTGAAACTAAATTGAGAGAAATAAGGGACAACCTCTATATGAATTCAGGGGCGTACCTACCTACCATTCATCAAAAAGAGCATTTGCTCAAGGCTTCCAACATTTTCTTCAATTTTAAGACCATATTTTTATATAACTTTTTAAATTTTATTAGTTAAAATAAATTTAAAGGCCACTAAATGGTTACATTTTATCTAAAGTTTATCAAAACATGTATATGCAGCACAATTAATTATTTCTATTATATAACGGTTTTGTTAATAAGTAAAATTTATTAAAGAAAACTATAAATATAATATTAATCATATACGATGTATTGCCCTACGCCTCTATGTAGCTAAGCACGACACTGTATGAACCTAACAATTTGACCTAGGTTTCCCCTCTATATAATCACATGGAATTCATCCGCGGACTTATGTAATAATATAGGGATTCATTTGACACCCCATTAATTTGAGATTATATATATATATATATAAAACTTATGAATTGGTTAAAACTGAATGGAGTCTTTTTCTCTTTTTTTGGTACCCTATTGTGGTAGCAAAATATATATTTTGATTTGATTTGTTTTAATCATATTAAAAGAGTTTGAGTGTGTCACTAATTTTGAAGTCAATACTTTGTTCTTCTATGGTATTTTTATGAGGCTAATCTCCATTTAACTAATAAAAGAATAAAATTTTACTGTATATATGTACTAGATAAGAACCGCACAGAAATAGATGGCCCAATTGGCTTGTTCTTGATTTAACTAGGCATGAGGTGATAGGTTCAAATCACATTATGTTCCATTTGGAGAATTTAGGCTATGAATCGGATTTTATTGTCGATCCAATGGTTACTTGTTGACAAAAAAAACAGCACATGATTTATGAACTTTTTTGATATATATATATATATACACGTATAAACTTTAGATAATCTTGAAGAATCTCGTTGATTACTAGTTTATGAAACTAATATATACACACATATTATAATTTAAATAATATTTAAGAATCTCATTAATTACTAATTTTTGAAACCCAACTTTATATAATAGTATTTGAAACACACTTTATATGATAGGATAGTAAAAAAATTGAATTGTTGAATTTAACATGTAGAAAAATCTCGTTGATTATTAATTTTTGAAACACAACTTTATATAATAGAATTTTATAATTATAAAAAAAGATAATTATTAGGATTGTGAATAGAAATAAATATTTCATAATAAATATAAATATTTAAAACAAAAGATATTTTAAAATATTTTAAAATACTGCAAAATATTTTCTTATACAAGGTCTTCGAATAAAGAAAAAACTGAAATTAATTACAAAAAAAAATATAGAGGATAAAAGTTTAAGATAAAAAAATCTTGAACTTGTTGGTGATGATGATTGGATTGGTTCAAGTGTTGTTGCATATTAATATTTAAGATTTTGTAAACACATATATTATCCAATTCGACAACTCATCGTGAAAATTTGATATGATTATATACGCATTCGAGAAGATCTTGCCCATTTTCAACAATTGATATAGTAGTATGGAATGAATCGACATCATCAATTTTAGATTTGGATTATCGATAATTGGATCAATTTTGGGTCAAATCGTGTTAGACAGTGTGGATCGTGGGCTCTAATACCATGTTAGATTATGAGCTTCCAACTCAAAATCAGTTGACAATGAGTGGAGATGTCTATATCTTATATATTTATATATATATATATATTAGTTGAGATTTCTTCCAGTTTTCGATATGCCATATATTCTCTAATAGTATCATATGTGTGCATATTCAATTTTTCAGTTTATGTAAGTTTACTTTAGATAAAACAGATCTGAAAAATACAAAATTCATATGAAGAAATGATTACCACATTTGTAGCTATCGGTAGCCAAAACTGAAAGTATTGTTCCCTAAAGATAGTTTTAAAATACAAAAAATTGAAAACCTCACTTCATGACAAAGACACTATAAGATTTATGTTTGTGTGCGGACATATATCTGCCTAAGCAATTACGATTCAGAGACCAAGAAGCAGATGGTTTTTTCTCTTAGATAAAAAATTAGTTGCAGAGAAGCTTAAAAATCAAGAAATTATCAATCCGAATAAAACTGTTTCCAAATCTTCATAGATTGTTTGATTGCCTAACAAGTAACCCATTTTTCTAAACTTTGTCTCTTATTTGTATTTAATATACATACGTAGGAGAGATATAAAATTATTTAATAAATCGTATAGAAAATCCTGATATATATATCTTACAGAAAAATATTTGTCAAGTTTCAAAAAAGTCCAATCCCAATAAAATGATAAAACAGGAATTGTAGTTTGTTAAAATGAAACTGCAAAAGCTACAGTACTGTAGTGAATCTACCAGCGACCACAGTGATAACAGTAAGAGTATTCGCCTAGACCTTGGCTATGTCTACGCCGTTTAAGAGAAGCCTTCACTATCTCTACATAAGCTCGTTCCTGCATAGCTCACGTAGATGCGGGATCTCATATTTGTCGGCTGCAACATATAGTGACCGAGCATGTTTCTTGAGACTTTCAGAAGAAATAGAGACATCAGAGCTGTACAGGAATTGAACCAAAGACTCTACTTCTTCGTGTTTCATCTCAGAGAGAGTGATTGTCTCCTTCGCAGAGGAAGCCTTGCACTCATCTTGCTCTAGCATTTTCTTAAACACCTTAGATCTCGCGGCCTACTAAAATTAACAGTACTTAGAGATTAGGGTTTCTAAATCGAATGAAGATATATAGAGAGAGAATAATGGAGAAACCGGAAGCAGAGACCAGAACGAGTTTGTGAGCGGGAATAAGTGCACCAGGATCACCATCCCCTGCTTTGAGTTGCACATCGGTTTGCCAATGTTCTTCCAAGAGACTTGCAAATCCACCCAGAAAAATGTTTAGCTCACTCTGTTTTGCCATAGCTTATGAATACAATATTGAAACGTTATAATACGATTTATATAATGAATCAAGAGATGATGGTCAAAATGACTCTTCTTTCCCTTTTACTTCCGTTTTCCAATTCTTTGGGAATGGAGAAGAGATTAATGCAGTACAACTCCTGAATCATTGCGTTTATTTTGGCTCCCTGCTTGGGAATTTTATACGACACCAAACTTTAAGGGACCAATCAGTTGTTCATTTTTGGAATTAATATTTCAATTTCAATCTCTTTATTTTCTTCCTTTACACACACTTAATAATTGCATACATCTCTTTTGTACATTTCATAAGCAAATAAAAACATAGAGACCAAGCAAAACTTAGTCGTCATGGTTTTTTTTTTCTTTTTTTTCTTTGCGTCTTCCAGTGCTCGTTATTTTTCTATAATTTAAAAGTAATTGTGGGTCGATCCAATTCTTAAGATTTGGACCATGCCCAATAAAAGCCTTGTTTAACAAATATATATAAAAATTGGGGTTAAAGTATTCTTAAAAAGTTAGTTATGTAAGAATTATGGCTATAGAGGACCAAAGTAAAAAGAGTGGGAATTGCTTAGTACAACTACTAGTCCGAGTAATTAAGAGAAGCTTTCATTATCTTCATGGTATGATATATTTGGGTGATACATAACAAAAACTCTACGTCAGCAGAGCTATCTATTCCTAATATATTATGGGCTCATAATAGCTTAGCAAATGTGGAAAGATGTTCGGATTAGAAGCAATAATAATAATAACTTAAGACCACCAAAGCTTTCAAAAAATTTCACGATATTCAAAAGAAATCCGACTATTTGACCAACATGGAGTGAATCATGGATACTGAAATTTTTTAGGATATTCATTTCGATCCATCCCAGTTATCCTTTTATTAGTTATCTTTTTTTTTTTCTTTTTTTTGGTCAAATCAGATGTTTTTGATCACACTTATATTAGATTAAAATCAGGAAATACAACACTACAAACGATAAGGAAATAGGTAGAAAGCCTAGTTCGATACACTATAAAGCATAAACTAGAAAATATCTTTGCGGAAATGCAGCTCGGGCGCAAAAGATAAGTTAGATAAGAGGTGGAATCTTGGGAAGATCCGGAAACATTCTTAGTTCTGTTATCTCAAGGGACAGTCGAACATATAAGAGGGCTGTATGAAACATACGTTTCGAGCTTTAAATACATTTCACTGAGATAAAAGCTCGTGAAACTGATATCTCCCAAATGGAGAATAGCTTTAGGTTTTAACTAAATTGAAAACCTCTCAATCGCCTTAATTTTTATTGGGAAAAATGTCATTTTAACATTGCAAGTTGGGAAAATTGTTGATTAAACATTAAACTTTGGATGTGGTTGATTAAACTTTCAAATATTTTGTTGACTTCTTAAAAAACCTTCAACTTTGCGTTGACTAGGCCAATTCAACTTTTCGCGAAAATGAAATCAAAATTGACTATAAAATCGAAAGCCAAATTAGAAATTAAAAGTTCGATTCACTTCTTATCTTCATTATAAAGAATCTATAAGCTTGATTTGTTCTTTTCGTTCAAAAATGAGTTCAAATTTGTCGATTTAAACTGTTGGCTAGAATCACTCCTAACGATGAAAAAATAAAAAATTTGGAACGCTTCGATAATATCGCCTCAGAGAGTCCTATTTTTTTTGTTACATTCTCTCTCTTATTCTCAACATGTTAGTTTTTTTTTTTTTTGTCAATCCTCAACATGTTAGTTTTCTTATAACTTTTACTAGTTATCTAATAATAACAAAATATTATTAGTTATTTCAATTTAAACTAAAATTAAAATAAATATTTAAATTATACATATCTTAGAAAATTCAGCATAATAAATTTGAAAGTATTCTTATTTAATGTAAAAAAGCAATATTTTGTTTTAAATCTTATATATTTAAGTGGAAAACATATTCATTTTGACCGTGTTATAAATTATAGGATAAAATTAATAGAAAGTTCATAACAACCCTTAAAAATATGCGTGAAGTGGGTTTTGCTACGGATTTATACAAAAATTTAAGATTAAAAAAGATTGTTATGAACCTTAGATTAATTTTATCTTGTAGTTTATAACATGGTCAAAATGAAAGTGTCTTCCGCTTTAATATATAAGATTTAGTGGAAAAATCTAAAATAAATATAAATTTAATTAAAAATACTCTATAACTTGGTTTTTGATTTGGTTTCGGTTTGACTTCCTAAATATATAGGTTTAGGACCTATTAAAATATTTTGTCAGGTTTGGTTTGGATTATTTTATTCGAGTTGATTTCAGTTAGGGTTTTGGACTACTATAACAACATCTCAAAAATAATATTCAAAGTATCAATACGGATCTAAGAACCAAATGAACACAGGTTAAAAAAATAATCAAATCACACGCTATAGCATGGTATAATCCTAGTCTTATATAATAAAGCGGGAGACACTTTTATTTTGGTTGTGTTATAAACTATAGGATAAATTTAACCTAAAGTCTATAACTACCCTTGAAAATAAGACTAAGATAATTTTTGTTACAAATTTATATATATATATATATATAATTAACAAAGATTTAATATATAAACAAAAATTTAAATGTTAAAATTTAATAAAACCACATCAGTTATAAATACGGTTTTGGTTCGAATTTGGATTTGGTTTTTTGGGTACATAGATTTAGAACTCGTTTTTGATATTTTATCGGGTTCAATTCATTAAATTTAATATTTTGATATTTTTGGGTTTGTTTCATCTAATTGAGTTCTGTATTGGTCGAGTTGGGGATTAGTATTTATATAAAAATTAAAATTTATAGAAAAACTCTTAAAACAAAAAATTTGGTTTTTGATTTAGTTTCGGTTCAAGTTTGGATACACAGCTTTAAAATCTATTTGAATATTTTGTCGGATTCAGTTTCATAGTTTGAATCGATTTTGTTTCATGTTTCGGGTTTCTAAAACAATATTTTGTAAATAATATTTTAAAATATTAATACAGGTCCAACAACTTAAATTAACACAATTTTTAAAAAACTAATTAAAACAATCAAATCTCAATCATAGTTATACATTAAACTGTTATATTAATCACACTAATATATTTCAGTTACTTGATACTATTTTATGCAAGGGGTCTAACTGGTGACATCTAACAATTGAGAAATTTTTAGTTCTACTAATTCTTCAAGTGTTGTGTTACCTGTTGCATTCAAGTAATTCCACAAATAATTCCACCAATTCCACAAGATTCCAATTATTAACTAATTTTCAAAATAGAATATACAATTAGTAATAAATAATTAACTACATATATTATTACTAAATTTGCTTTTTTTGTCAAACTAAATTGCTCAATTAATATTCAATTAAATATATAATTAGCAATAAATATCAAAGTAAATATATTGATATCAAATAACTTAACTAATTTATAAATTTAAATGTATAAGATATATATATATATATATTATATTTATATTTTAATCTCTAAAAAATTCATAATTTGATCATTTTAATTTTTGTAAAAAAACCTAGAACAATAATTGGTTTTCTGATTGGATCGCGTTCAGATTTAGTTTTTTGGGTATATGAATCCAACATCAGGGGTTCGATCTTTCCCACTACAAGAGGTAGATTAAAAAAGTTTTAGGATGAGTTTTGAATATGTGTGTCGACTTTGTCGATCTAATTGTTGGCAAAAAAAACCTGTTAGATTCCACATTCATCATAATTCAGCTATTAGCATTTGATTTTAAGTAATTTTGTTAGATTTCACATAAAAATCTATTAAAAAAATCTTATATTCTACATCTCGAAGAATTTAACTGTTACCATTTATACCCAAACTCTTCATATGAAAAGATTGTAAGAGAACAAATCAAAGATGAAAGTTGAGATAAAAAAATCTTTCTTTTATTTGTGAAGATTATTGAATTGGTGCAAGTATTGATTGTATTTATTATTTCAAATTAATTTATTACATCGACTATACTACGTGTAAGTAAAATTCCCAAACCGACAAAAAATTCTCTAACTCAAACTGATTGATATTTTTGAAACTGAATCTAAATCAAAATATAAAATTTTCTGAATGAAATGAAATTTTCAAATAACAAATTAACTGATATCAAACTAAATTGAAGCTGAATTATGTGAACCCAAATGAATTAACCTAGTTTAGTTTGATACCATTGGCCAAATCTCGAGATAATGTCATGCTAAAGATACTTTTAAAATATCAAATTTTCAACAGGTAAAAATTTTTTGTGATGAGCAATTAATATTATTTGATCCTTATCTCACCGTACATGGGTTTTCAGTTTACGTATCTTTATTTTTATTTATATTTTTATTATTATGTTTGGAAAATTATAAGAACATTCTTACTTTTAGAATTTTTTGAGAGAAATTTATAATATACACAGCCTTGTACTCATGATGTTGCTACGCACATAAATTTAGAAGGAATAACATCACAAAATGTATTAGCTGTTTACAATTTTGATAACATATTTTGATAACATATTCATATATGTTAAGTGAATGGAATAGTTCAGCTCATAATTAAAAGGTACTACTATATGATGCACTGATGAGGAATAATAAGTTTATGGTTCCATATGATAATTTTGTATATACTAAATGATAAGTTTGAGAATAAAATGATAAGTTAATTAAATATATGATATGAGAAGTTTAGAGTTGTGCCTAAAGAAAGAAAAAAGAAAGTAATTTGCCTAGTAATAAGCATAAAAGTTAGTACCAAATCAAAAATTAAGATTTTGGTTGAATTTGGTTCATGTCAAATAATTGAACAATTGCAAAATATTAGTACCCGCAGTTTTTAGTTCGGTTCAATTAAAAAGAAAGAATTGAAAGTAACAATAGAATAATTATTCCTAACACATAATTTATCACAATTGGTTATTTTTAGTTACAATTTAGTTTTAAGTAACTATTTGAAATAAAACCAATTGGTTACTTTTGATCTGTTTGTTTAATTACTTTTCGTTATAAGTAATCACATTTATTCTTATTCTTGTGTTTGGTTATTTTTGGTTACAGTTAACTATTCAGAGCTAAATTGATTAAGAGCCAAAAGTATTTTGGGTCTAATACGGTCCATATTTGAACCACTCATCCTTACGATACTGAAAAGAACAAAACTGATATGTACTAAATTTTAATTGGTTCCTAGATGTAACCATATATTTTGAATCGAAAAGGTTGAAAACCGAATGACCTATCCAAACGAACCCAGAAAACGAATATCCATGGCACCACCTCCAAAGATTTTGAGTATCCCTGTATGGCTTTGGCTATATTCTTGCCAAAATTAACAAAATTGTATGCTTTTCATTTAAATGTGATGGGCTTTGGACTTGAGATCTATGTACGACCTTCTTGGCTTGGGCCTAATGACTTGAAAGGATTTACAAGCTGAACAATATTTTTATTTTTGGCCGTTAGAACAGAAAAATCTGCCAAGTATGTACTGACAAAGCTATGAGAATGCCCAAAACTAATATTACCTCTCTCTCCCTCTTTTTTCAGTTTTTTCTTTTTCACTTTTTCACCTTAAACTTCTTTTTTTCATCATTAAATATTGCTTCATCAATATACGAGTATGTCAAATATAAAGTGTACATATTCTTTAAAATACATTTAATAATTGAATTTGTTATTTTTTATCCAAACATTTTTCATACCCTTTAGCTATTTCATAGAAACAACTTTAACGTTTATCATTTATCTATTTATACAGTTTAACTAATGTTGTTTTGGCATCTGCTTTGTTTTGTCACAGATAATCTTTAAAAATCCAAAAATAATGAAAATTTAGCATATTTTTTTGGTCATCAAATTTAGCATTCTGATGCTGGAAAAGGAACCATGGAATGTGGAGTCACATGTGGCAATCATTATGATTAATAAATTGGACTTTATTACTAATATTCAAGAGGCGCGCGATTCCTGAGGGCTCATCTCATTGACCAACTTTAATGCAACAACTGTTCCTAAACATCCTTTCACTTCACACCTTGTAATCCAAACACAACTCTCATCACAATGCTGTCAATCTTCAAAACTTTCTACACTTTCATTTCAGTAACACAACATCTTACTTGTCTCAAACCTTTCCATTGAAACTTGTGTTAATTGCCACTCACAAGAAAAACCACTAACAATATAAGATTTTTCAAAAAAAAGAAAGAGGAAACCTAAACAATTAATTTATCATCTCACTTAAGGGAAAAGAAAACTAAAGAGATGGGTTTAAGCAGAATGAGGTCGATCAAAATGAAGAAGCTGTGCAGCACATTTTGGACAGTCCTCAACAAGCTTAGGAACCATGAAGTACATGAAACAAGCTTTGCATCCAGCAACCACAAGCACATCTTCTTCTTCTTCTTCTTCTTCTTCTTCTTCTTCTTCTTCTTGGTCCTCTTCATCGTCTTCTTCTTTCTGATTCTCTCTTGATGACGGAGATGACTCTGATGAAGACTCTTCACTGTCGTAATATGAGCTGTCTTCTTCTGAGCACAAGGTTCCATATGATTCACCACTGTCATGACCTGCATTCATCACTTTTCTTGGATCCTCTTTCACTCTCATTCCATTTTTCCAGTTTATGTAGTAAATCTCTCCTGTCTAAACCAAACAATGAACCCACCTTCATAAAGTATACTCCTTTTTACTTTTTATATATTACAGCTAATGCCAAAGATAAAGTTTTGTCTATTTTTTTGATTCTCATGAACTTTAACTTTTCAAAATTGCAATGTACCTAAATTATATTAAGACAAGAGCTCTGGTCCTAAATCTATCTATATATAAGTAAATGTCTATGTACTTTTCATATATTTGTTTATGGAAGTGGGCATTGATTTCTCAGACTAATCATTGAAGAACAACACAAAAGTGAGATTTGTTTGTTATCTTTAAATCCTAAGGAGAAAAAAGCATATCTAGGAGATGAAAGATTGACTGAAAATGAATCAGATAGCTATGAAATTTTTTTTTTTTTTTTTTTTTTCAAAAAGCAAAAATCACAGAATATAGTTTCATCATTCATGGTTGAAGCTTTTTCAGTTGTTTTTTCATCTCTTTTGGTCTTTCTCTTAACACAAGCCTGAAGCCAAAAACCATATGAACAAATATTTATACGGTCTGAAAGCAATAAATGCATCACAAAGAAACAAAAACGCCATTAAATTCTCCCTGAATGAAGTAAAGAAATGCAATAAATGCAATCCAAAACACGAATAACGACACGAGTTCGAAGTTTCTGTGATTAAATATAACCTAGAAAGCAAAAAAAAGGAGGAACCTTTATTTGGTTATATACCTTGAGATCAAGACACTGTTCCCAGTGACAAGGAAGAGATATGTGAGAATTGAGCTCCAATGTTCTATCTGAGATCGGTATGTGTTCATTGCTCGACGATCTTCCAACAACCCTTCTTCTCCGATCATTCAAAGAACAATTCTGCATCGATTTCTCAAGAGATTCAGTTATCGTATCCATGTTGAGTGCTTTCATCTTTTCTTCCTTCTCAAAGGTCACAGAGAAGAAAAGAAGAAGAAGCAGGAGAAAGAGAGGAAAACAAAAAAGAGATTATTCGGATGCGATAACTGAAGAAGAAGAAAACAAAAAAAGAGTGAGGGGTAATTTCGGAAATTCAACATGAGATTGGTTGAAAAACCACGCGCTGATAGAAGAAGCGCGTGTAGATGAATTTGGGTAAAAGAAAAAGTGGACCCGTAAGTGTCAGACACGTAAGAGGCTCTCGCACTTTTGTCTCACGTCCGTGTTACCGTGTTAGTTGAAAACCGTAAGACTATTAGGTGCACACGCGCCGATTGAGCGCGTGAATTTAGAAGCGCGTGTTTTGTTGTATTGGTTTAGTGGTCGGGTTTAAATAAAATATGAGGAGAGAATAAAAGTTTAAATCTTGGGAAGGGTTAAAGTGACAAAACCTGAGAATTTTTGTTTTGAAAGAAGTAAAACTCTGTAATATCAATACATAATTAACGTAGCTATCGAAAACAATGCCGGAACTTCCTTATTCTCTTATTTCGTTTTTTCTTTATTCTTTTTTATTACAAAAAAAAAAAAAACATTACTTCACATTATTTACAATAAAGCTTGCCAATGAAACTTTGTGGGATTGAGATAAGCGATTCACAACATAGCTGATATCCGGGTGAGTGAAAGTCAAGTATTGTAAATTACCAAAAAGTTAGTGATACTCACGAGGATCATCAAGATTAAAACATGAAGAGAGAGTTAGGCGCAGATTAGTTGTCATCAGTGTGGAGACCAATTTAGCATCTAACATTTGCATCTTCTCCAAAAGATGAATAGTGTAGCGGCGTTATATCAGATACATAACCTCGATGCCAAGAAAGTAACTAAAATCACCTATATCTTTCAATAAGAAACGATTTGCAAGAAGCTTCAAAACCGAATGATTAACGATGTATTGTTACCAATAATAAAAATATCATCAAGATATACTAAGACATTGACAAGGAGACCATCACAATGGTAAACGAAAACCAAAGCATCAAAAACAGAATTCTGAAAACTAGATTGGAGGAGAAAACCATGAAGTTCTCCATACCATGTGTGAGGAGCTTGTTTTAGACCATAGGGAACTTTCTTCAGACGACACATATAATCCGGTTTATCTTTATCTCAAAACCAAAACGTTGAGATACATAAACGGATAAACCTTTCCAGTCAGGGTACCTTGAAGAAAAGCATTATTGACATCAACATGTCAAATGCACCAATCCTTTGCAATTGCGATTTAAAGTACCAGACGTATCATTGTGAATTTGATTACAAGACTGAAAGTTTCAGCATAATCGATACCAAACTCTGGATCAAAACCTCGTGCCACTAGGCGTGCCTTATGTCGCAAAATCATGCCATCAGGGTTGTACTTGAAAGTAAAAATCTATTTTTTGGAAATAACATTATGCTCGGGTGATGATGGAATCAAATCAAACGTATCATTCTGTACAAAGCCATTGAACTCATAGTTAGCAGCTACACGCCACTCATCATCAGCTAGAGCATAATTTGTCATATGTGGTTCAAGTGAAGCATTTTTCTTCATCACAGCAACCAAGGACAGCTTGGGATTGGGTTTAACAATGTTGTTCTTACTGCCTGTTCTCATGGGATGTGTATAGAGAGAAGGTTCCAATGTAGGAGGAACCCATTACTTCTTGAGAATCCATAGTAATATCAGTCACGACATTATCATGAGTACTCAAAACATTCAAAGGCAGAATATAGTAAGATGATAAATCTGCTCAAAGTTTTGAGCTTGGTGTTGGAGAAGATCATGTTGGTGAAGAAGGTGACGACATGATAGGCGGAGGAGCTAAGCACGGGGGTAGTGCAGTGAGCAGTTGAGATGATCGCACATGGATTATCGAGAGTGGTAAGAAGTTAATGGTTGGCTCAAGCTAAGGTTAAGCTGATGACGGAGGTAAAGGTTTTTGAAACGGGAACTTAGTTTTGACAAATTGCATGTGGTGTGATGTATAGACACAACCAAAGCTGGGATCAAGATATATGTATGCACTTTGGGATAGAGAATAGCCAAGGAACACACAATCCGCAGAGCGAGCTTTGAGCTTATGCTTAGTGTATGGTCTCAACCATGGAAACACAGACATATAAAATGCGAAGCTTCAATAATTCAACTTATGTTGGAAAAAAGCCAGGTACAGTGAGGAACCATCAAGTACTAGAGTAGGTAAGTGACTATAAACCACTGTGGAGAAAGCATAAGTCCAATAAGTTGGTGGAATGGAGGATTTGGTGAGTAGAGAGAGACAAGTCTCAACTATATGATGATGTTTGCCTTTGGATAACCCTTTGTGTTTGGGTGTATGAGGCGAAGAGGTGAGGTATGTAATCCCGTTGTCTTCTAGGAATTGGTGTAAGACAATGTATTCTCCTTCATTGTCTGAGAATAATGTACCTATCTTTATGTTGAAGTGACTCTCGACCAAGGCACTGAAAACAACAAAGATGGCATGTGTTTGGATTTTGGTTTTGAGAGGGCAGAACCATGTATAGCGAGTATGGTGGTCAACAAAAATAATATAGTACTTGAATGAATCAAATGAGATGAGGGGCGATGTCTAGACATCAGAATATATGATATTGAGCGGCTTATAGTGGAAAGAGAGTTGTGTGAAAAAGATAATTTGTGACTTTTATCCAACAAGATATGGGTACAATAAAAAGATTTATTCGAAGAATTTGAAAGTGGTAAAGAAAATTGAGAACAAGAGAATACAAAATAGTGTTAAGGGATGCCCAAGTCAAAAATGTCAATTCTGGAGTGTGATCGATGGTGATGGCGAAGCACAGTGTGTGGCGATCTTGGGAGGTGGGATTTGCCACTCATACAGTCCCTGCTTAGCTTTGTCTTAGAGCAATGGAACCCTCATGTGCATAATTGATGAACTGATATAAGATTTTTATGTAAATTAGGCACATAAAACATGTCTATAAGGTTGAGATATCGATTTTGAGTTGGAAAAGATGTGAAACCAGTGTGAGATATCAACATAGAGGAACCATCAGCAATTGTGACCTTTTCTCCTCTATTGTATAGTTGATGGAGAGAGAGATTTGCAGGGTCGGTGGTGAGATGGTGAGTAGCTTCACTGTCAACAACCCAGTTTTTCAGATTATGAGGCTTGAGTTATAGCCACATTCGCTCAAGGCTGCCATAGTGAGGTTTGCTAGAATGTGTTCTGACCACCGAGAAAATGAAATTTGTTGCATGCATCTTCGAGCACTGTGACCAAAAACTCCATAAATCTGACACTTCCCCTGGTATCCACGATGGTGTGACTAATTTTTGGTAGGGTTATAGAATTGATGTTGTTGCTAGGTCTAAGTGTTGGGAGGAGTTGAGTACTGTTGTTGTTGTTGCCAATTATGTTGTCCACGAGGACCCTGATTGTTTTGTGGCTGAGTGGACCCTTAAGATGAGTGTTGTTTGCGATAGAAACTGCAGTAGTGGTAACCGGGAGTGTACATTAAGCTGAGAGGGCTTGAAGCTTAAGTTCATGATTTATGAGTTTCTCATGAATCTCCGTGATCAAGGGTGAGACTTCACAAACTTCAATCTGATCAACAATGACTTTGTAGTCTTCAGGAAAACCTGCCATAATTAACTTAACATTGTCTTCATGATCAAGAGGCTTACCAAGCAAGGCAAGTTTACCAAAGCGCATAGTTAACCCTTGAATATATTCATCGATGAATCTAGTGTTCTTAGTTCATTAACGAATCTATTGTTGAAGTTGTTTGAGATGCTCACCACTTGGCTTAGCATATATTGCTGTGAGGGTTTCCTAAATTTCAGCAAAGGTGTCTATAGTGGAGAGAATTAGTTGAATCGAGTTGGAGATAGCATCTAGTAGATTATTATATATGAGTCATCTTGGTGTTTCCAAATCGAGTATACAGGATTAGGAGATTCATCATCAGTGGTGGTGATTGTCAATGAAGGTGGAGGAGTGGAGCCTCTGATGAAGCTCAAGAGTTCATAACCATCAAGGAGAACATAAACTTGGCGAGACCACATGAGAAAGTTAGAGGATTTTAACTTTGTTACATTGGTCATGTTGATATTCAACAGGGTTGTTTGATCGGTGACAATAATTGCCTCTGATGGAGGTGCAAGAGGAAGCGTTAGAGCAGACATCACAAAAAAAAGAATTTTGGTGAGGGCTCTAAGGTTGGGTATCAAAGGGTTCTGATACCATGTAGGATTTGAAGCTGAATGATCTTATTAGATAACATAGTACAAGTATTTATAGACAGATAATTAACTCTAAGTAATTCATATACAATTACAAAAGTATCCTTGTGTCTTACATACTCTCATGCATAACATATTAGTCTTCTTGCAAGATATTGTTATTTAATTCATAACTAGGATTATACTCGCGTTAAAACGTGGGATTAGATTGTTTTTACTATTTTTTAACTGTATTCATTTATGTTGTTAGACCCGGGTTGTTATTTTGGAATATTATCTATGAGATGTTGTTTTAGATGCCCGAAAACCAAACCAAAATTGATCCGAATTAGAGGAACTAAATCTGAAAAAATACTCAAATGGACCCTAGATCTACTACGTACCCAAAAAATCAAAGACGAATCCTAACATGAACCAAATCAAGAACTAAATTTTAAATTTTTTATAGTTTTTCTCTTAAATCTTTTTCTCTTTAATTTTGAATTATCATATAAAAATACTTGAATCCGAATTTGATCTATACCAAACCAAACTCTATCCAAAAAATAAAAATATCTTAATAAGTCTCAAACTAGAATAACCAAAATCACTTGATAAGCGCTTGATTGTGAAAGCTGGTTTTCGAGATTTAATTGAGAAAAGTTGGAAAGAAATTCATACTAACTCATCAATCACTTTCATGGGCAAAATTTAATTATGCCGTAGGGAAATCTCTTATTGGCAGAGCTTAAATGTCCAACCCAGGCATCAGTTGAAGATCTGAAAAATCAGAGTACCAATGACACATATGCGATTTTTTAAGCTAACCTAAATGTGAATCAGGCTTATATTGAGGAGGAAATTTACTGGAAACAAAAGAGTTGTAACAAATGGTTGCAGGAAGGAGATGCTAATACAAAAAATTTTCATGCTCAGACCAAACAACGTCGAGCTTGAAATAGAATAGTTGGTCTATTTTTGGATAATGGAACATGGATCTCACAGGACGAGGAAATTCTAGCAACAACTACTGATTATTTTTTGAAACTTTTCATGAGTAATGGTAACACCTCAATCCTTTTGAATGAATTATCAACCAAAATTGCAGATGAAAATCAATAAAGCTACAGAACTAGAAGTTAAGACTACTCTATTCTTGATGGACCCAGGAAAAACTCCGGGTACGGATGGTATGACAACACTTTTTTCAGAGTTCTTGGGATATTCTTAAAGATGATCTAGCCAAATTTGTTAATTCATTTCTGAGTCAGAGATAGTTTGAACGAGATTTGAATGCTATGAATATTTGTCTCATTCCTAAAGTCTCTCGTCCAAAAAGATGACTAAATTCAGACCAATTAGTTTATGTAATGTTGGCTATAAAATTATATCCAAAGTGCTATGTTTATGTCTTAAAGCTATTTTACCTAAACTGGTATCAGAAATACAGTCAGCTGTTGTGGCTGGCAGATTAATTTATGATAATATCTTGATCGCTCAAGAAATTTATCACGCTATGCGTACCAATAAAGCCGTGAGAAGTAAGTTTATGGCTATTAAAACAGACATTAGCAAAGCTTAAGATAGAGTTGAATGACTTTTTGTGGAGACCTTATTCAGGAAACTTGGATTTTGTGAGTCGTGGATAAAGTGCATTATGTATTGTATTACTAGTGTTGAATACTCCGTACTCATTAATGGGGTTCCGGTCGGACACATCACTCCGCGTCGTGGTTTACAACAGGGTGATCCGCTTTCGTCATATATTTTTATTCTTTGCACGGAAGTCCTTATTTCCAAATTAGCCGTCGCAGAGCAATGAGGTCTAATTTCGGGGATCTCAATTGCCAGAGACAGTCCTAATATCTCGCATTTACTTTTTGCTGATGATAGTTTATTTTTCTGTAAAACAACAAAGGAAGAGACTTTACAGATTTTACAAATACTTAACGAATATGATGAAGTTTTTGGACAACAAATTAACTTTGAGAAATCATCAATTCAATTTGGTCAAACAGTTCCCGAAAACCAGAAACAAGAATCCTTTGATTTGAAAATCCTTATAAGATTTGAAAATCCATCTATAATCCTTTGATTTGAAAA
>OVBA01005870.1:0-18559 GCA_900406435.1 Lepidium aucheri
AAAACAACCTAAAATAGGGCTTTAAAACCGTTAAAAATCACACTCATCACTTGCTCCTTTAAAGCAGCCTCATAGCTTCCCACAAACTTGCAGACCTCTTCGTTCACTCTCCCCCACCTTTGCTTGCAATGGCTTGACTCTCGAGGAGGTAAGAGCACTGACCTGAGGGCTTGAATTGAAATAATCCTGTATTCTCTTCCAAAACGCCCCTCCTTTCTGTTCATTACTAACAACTACATCTTTGCTTGTGTTGAGCCAAGCGCTGATGAGAACAACATCTTCTTAAGGTGTCCACTTTCTACTTTCAACCTTGGTATGATCTTTTGAGCTCTGGCTAGTAAACCTAGGAAACTAAGAGGTCTCTACGTCCATTGTTTGACTGCCCTGGCTAGCTAATAGGTTAAGAAACCCAGGGGAATGCAAGGAAGAAGAATCCATTTAGGTTTTGGTTGTATTTTTTAAGTTTCGATTCTGTTCTTAGATTAGATTAGCATTGCTTTTAAACTAGTTTTTGCATTCAAAGCAATTAAACAACCTCTAACTACCAACCATTTCTACAATTAACTCTAACTCTAATTGAAAATATATCTTATAACATCAAATCAATATTTTGCAAAGCAAACAGAGAGAGCAATTATAAACACAGATTTAACACATCAAATCAACATTCATCACAAAGAGTTCATGAAACCAACCAACCAACAAAGACTTAATGAAACCTATACTTCTTATCTTTTTTATGATTAGTTAATTACCTTCACTGGTAGCAGAGCTTTTGCAGGATCTCCACCTGCCCAGTAAGGTGTTCAACCTAATTCTGCACATGGAGAGACCAGAGAAACAGTGTGAGTGACCAAATTACTCAGTCATAATGACACACAGCAAATTACTCAGTCGAATACTGATCATACAATCAAGTAAACAGAGCAGAATGATCACAACAACATCAAGATCAACAAGAAAACAAGAATTTGATAGTTGTCTTTATAGGATTTTGAATGAGTTAAATTAAAAATTCTGATAGAACATTATTTAAATACTACGAATAATTTGAATGAATATTATTGGATTTAAAACATCTCTAATGTCTTTGAAGCAAGAAAGTATATTATGATACTCGAAGAACAAAAGAAGAATGCAACATTGTCTTAGTTCTTATCTAATTATACACTATTATTAGAAGTTTTATTCATTTTTCCCAAACCTAAAAACAGTTCTTTGGAGTAAACATTGTGCTAAGAAAATGAAAAAGCTCTACAGCTAAATGATCCACACATATTGTGGAAACTATAACTTCAGAAAACAACAAAAGTAACACAACACATCTCTTTTGTTTCTCTGAGCTAACTCCACAATTTGAATCTCACATTCCCTTCAAATTTTAAGAATTCTTGCAAACCAGACTCGTAGACATAAGACCCAATGTCAAACCACACATAAGTCCAGCGAACAACACAAGAAACACACCTTCAGTTAATTAACAACAACAATCACCAAAACCAGAAAAAAAAACACTAAAACCCTAATTTATGATGATAAGTTAAAAAAACTCACCTTCAGTGTCTCAATCTTCGCCATAACCTCGTCGATCTCCCACCACACGGACAAGATGTCTGGATCCCGTAATTTCTGTCTGCCACATGACCATACATGTTGTAGTACTCCTTTAGCCTCTTCGTCACTATTCTCTCTTCTGCAGATCCATGATAAGGGATTTGTAATAGAAACGAAGAAGATTTAAAACCCTATTTGCCGATTAACAAACCCCCAAATCGATTTCAAACCCTAATCTGTTCAAACCCAAAATCGATTTAAAATCAAATCAAAACAACAATAAATCTACTCGAAACTTACATGAGATGTGTCGATTTGGTTGATAAATGCACAAGAACTCGTCGATTTCGCTGATAATCGCAACAAATCCCCAAATCGCCCAAGTCACACAAAAGCCTAATTTTTTTTCTGCGTGTGAAGGAAATGAAGCCTCAACGTGAATTTGCCCCCGACATGGTAAAAAATTAGCCAATCACGACACGCCACGTGACGTGAACTCGGCTCTTACGGGATGCCTCCGCATAACCGGTCCTTAAGTCATAGGCTTAAATAAAAACGGATTTTCATCCATGAGGCCTATGAACCTGAGCCTAAGAACACATTATAAAACCTTGATGTGGATGGTCTAAGGAAACACATCAGGTCGGCCACTCCCATCTCACAGTCCTTAATCGGGGTCGACTCCTCAAGAGTATATGCAAATCGAAAGTCTCCAGAAGATTTACTTCTCTTGCTTGGAAGAACTTCGGAAGGAGGAGAAAGATCTTTGCGTTTAGACACTCTCTTCTGAGCAGCCTCAAGAGCGGTAGCCTGACCTGGCATCACCGAACAGCGTCTAATCACATGTCGCCTAAACACCTAGCAAAAGGATATTTTTGAGAAAAATTACCTCTAGCGGCAGGCTTAATTTGTGACTTCTTCTTCTCGGTCTTTTTCAGCACCGAGGAGCTAGAGCGAGACTTGAAAGATTTCAAGTCCCAAAAATTGACTAGAGGTTTTGACTTCCTCTTATTGGAAGTCGGGGAACTTATGGAACCCTTACTAACCTTCTCAGAAAGGTTAGCCATAGCCTCAGGGGCTGAAACTTCAACTTTACAAGACTCCGAGTTGATAGTCAAGGTCTTAGGTGTTTTAGTCGACTGCACCATGGCAGTTGAATCTCTTTCCAAGACAAAATTAGAAGGTTGAGGAGTGCCAACTTCATCAGAGGGAGCCGGATCATTTCCAAAGACTGCATCCAGACTGTCGAAGATATTCAGCATAGCAAAATCATCAACCCCCATGTTGACTTCGAGAATTCCTAAAAAAGAAAATAGCAGTCAAACAATAAAGTTGAAACTTTAAAGGTGAATTTCGTAGACAAAGTAAAAAATGCATTACCTCTTTGATAGCGGGAAGTTGTTCTGTGAAGGAGACCTCCAGTAAAAGTTTCCAATCAAGTCGAGGAACACTAAAGAGATAGTCTCAAAGTTCCTGGAAGTTGGACAGTCGGGACGAACAGAAGGCAACATATGTTTTACTGCAAAAAGAAAGAGTGAATGTAAGGACCAGAGAAATAAAATCTAATAGTTCACCATGATACCTAGAAATCTACCAGGTGTCCTCGTCCATGGAGAAAGAAATTTCAAGGGTCTCAGCGAACAAAAAACTTTGGTAGGACGAACAAAAAAGTAACAACTTTTCCAACCCGTAACTTTGGAAGTCGGATTGTCCAGAAACCAATTTCCAACCTTGGACCAAGCAAAGAAGGTCCCCTCTGAGGCCTCAATCTCACAGAAAAGTCAGTCAAATCTTGAAAAAGTTGGTCATGACCTTAACTCCAGCTTCGCTACCTAGAATCAATAGTCCAATGATATTCGCAACTCTAGCGGCTCCAAGTTGAGTCATCGCAATTCTCCGAGCGAAGCAATACCTAGGGAGAATATCCAGAATTGGGAAGCACATTTTGGTTTTCGAAAACCACCAGTCGTAAATAGCGATAGAACCTTCCTGAGGGTTCCAAGGACAAGAGTCAGGATGAAGAGTGTGTCGACCCCCCCCCCTTATCTCAGGACATACAGAGAAGAGCTTTTCTAATCTCTTCGTGTTAGTAATAGATGGACTAACATCAAGCCCATCATACTAATCGCTTAAATCACTACCAGGGCTATTCAAAAGATACATCTCTATATCATCATGGGTTCTACTACTACTAGAAGTTGAAGAAGAACTAGAGTTGGAATTCTCATAACTAGAACCAGATCTACTTCCTTTCATCTAGGCCAAACTTTATTTATAAAAAAATAAAGCAACTCGGTAAAATAAGTAGAGAGGAAAAGAAGAGAGAGAAGTTACCTCGATAATGTTGGATGAAAGTAAAAATCCAATAAAACTATAGTGGTATTTATAGTGGAACAGCGGGAACCGGATCAACGCGAAATTATAGCTTGCGTAAAAACTAAGGCGACAGTTCAAATAACTCAATCATAAACCAACACATGGAACAAAAATTCTGGAAGTTGGAAAACTTTCCGACTCAGAAATTTTGCACCAAAACTTTCTAAGTTTGGGGGGGAGGACAATTGTTGGAGGTGGATCCGAGATCCTACTTTGATCCACGGAAAACACTGGGTCAAATGCTAAGTAATAAACTCGTTGAAAGCATCGAAGCCTGAACTCGGACATCCTCATCAACTCGGTAAAGTCTCTTCTTGGAAAGTGTCAAACTTGATGGGAAGTCGGATGACACGTTAGCAAATCAAAGAAATGGAAATTTTCCTCTTCTGATATGGAAATTTCCCAAAAATCTAGCATGAATCTTCTAGATACAATCTTATCAAGAGAATTGTAAATCTTCCTTAACTCTATCTACTCTATAACCGCCTCTATGATCATAAATAGAGAAGTAGATCCTTCAAAAGGAGGATCGCTTTTTGACGCACAGGAAGCTAATAAAAGAACTCGCTATTCGGCAATCATCTTTACTTGTTACAGTTTAACTTCTTTTGCTCCAAATCCATCTCACAAGTGTCTTTGCCCAATCTTCTTCCAATTTAATCAGGAACCTCGGATTCTAGAACCTTCGTGCTAGATCCGGTTCCAACATATTTGATATTATATTTTTTTAATATAATATAAAAGTGGACCAATTTTTGTTATTGGACTTGACACGTGGAACAGTCCTGTTGATTAGTGACTTTTGAAACTCAACTTTATATAATAGGATTTGATTTTATTGTTTTTTAAAAAAGTACAGAATAATTTTTAATCATTGGATTTGACACGTGAAACAATCTCGTTGATTAGTAACTTTTGAAACCCAACTTTAGATAATAGGATTATGATTTGATTTTATCTTTTTTAGTAAAATATAAATGTGGAATAATTTTTGATCACTAGATTTGACATGTGTAACAATCCATTAATTAGTAAATTTTGAAACCTAGTTTTATATAAGATTTTTAATTATAAGATTTAACACGTAGAACAATCTTGTTGATTAGTAACTTTCGAAACTAAACTTTATATAATATAATTTGAAATATGGATCAAACTTGTTGTTGTAACTTTTGAAACCCAACTTTAATAAAATACTAAAACAGAATAATTTTTGATCGTTTGGTTGACATGTAGAACAATCTTTTTAATTTGTAACTTTTAAAACCAAACTTTATATAATAGGAATCCTTTTGAACTAGGATTTCTATTTAGATTAGGAACTCTTTTTAGATTAGGTTAATGTCTATAGATAGATAGATATTATTCAAAATATCATATATATATATATATGTATATATATATATATATTTTTGTTATAATATGTAAATTTTTAATATAATGGTTTTCTCTATTTTATATTCGATAAAAGATAAATATTTANNNTTTTATACTTAATAAAAGATAAATATTTATGATTATTTTATATTTTATTTTATGATAATAAAATAAATATAATTATTTTAAATTATTTTTATTTTAGGATTGCTAATAAAGCTAAATATGAAAAACTCTATTTTTCTATTTTTTAAAAATAGATAAATATATGAAATTTCTCTTCATTAGATTTTGACACATGAAATCATCATATTAATGAGTAACTTTGAAATGCAACTTTATATAATAAGATTTCTATCATTAACATTTATTTTACTCAGAAGCTTGCATTATTGTGGGACTATACAATAGAATTAAATTTATACCAAAAACAGTTCTGGGTTACAATTAGTTTTTTGTTCGTTTTTTCTCTTTTTTTTCCATAAATCTGATTAGTTCTTGCCCGTTAAAGTAAAAAATAAGGTATTGATTGGTTAAGGCTGTAGTTTTGAGTTTCCAACTCAATGATTTATGTTGTAGGTTTTTTGCTGTTGTAGGTATTTCAGGAATAGATTTTTTTGCTAAAGATTTGTTAGGATGTGATTATCAAATTGATTAAATGGAAAGCTTATATTATACAATGGAGAATGTATATAATAAGGTTTTCATTTAACCGACTGAAATATCATTAACATGATCTAGATAAAGTTGAATTTGTTAAATAACACATTCAATTAGAAACAAATTGGAGAAAAACACAACACGAAGTCTATAAAAGGAGTACACGAGAATGATTGGATCATTGGCTTTTGAGCTTCATTTTCTCTCTTGAAAAACTCAGATTCACATATTCTAGTTTCATCTCTCTTCAAGCGTTAGATAAAAGTGAGAGCAGAGTACCATTAGAGCACAACCTTCGAGCATTCTTTCACGAGAATTGGAGGCATATTTGGCTCAAATGCAGAAGATATTTCTTTGCCTCTGCACTTGAATCTTTCTCTGTCTTTCTTCATCTTTCTTTGTTTCTTTGTTGTTTTGTGGTCTCCGATCTCAAGTTCTAACAATTTTGAGCCAAATTTCTTATTAGAAAGAATATCAAAATAATGAAGAATCCAATCGTACCTAATCTATCAAAGCTTCAACCTCTAGTTAGATCAAACTACCGAAGATGGTCAGAGGAACTCATGTTCTTCTTTCAAGAAGCTGATCTACATTATGTTCTCTTAGATGATCTCTCGTCATCGGAAGAAAAGAAAGTTCCAGATTCGGATAAACCTCCTTCAAGGAAAACTAAAAGAGAAGAATCTTTCAAAGACCACAAGAGAACTTGTAGAGGACATATTATGAGGAATTTATCAGAAAAGTTGTTCGATATTTATGTCAAATTCGAATCTGCACAAGAAATCTGATTGAGCTTGGAAGAAATATGGAGCATAGGATCAAGGGAAGAAGCAATACATAACATCTCAGTGGAGGTCATTCTCCATCAAAGATGATATGCCAATCCTTGATCAGTTACACGAATACAAAGCAATTGTTTCAAGGATTCACTCTGAAGGAATTCCATTGAATGGTTAACTTGCGGTGTTGGTGTAAGTAGATAAGCTTCATGCGTCTTAGAGTGAATACACCTCTGAGCTCAAACACAAGAAGAAGAAAATAAGTTTAGAAAACTTCTCTCTGATATCATGATTAAAGATGCAAACAGAATCTACGTAAGTAACAATTCTTAATCTTTCTCTTTAAATCTCGATGCAAGTCTGGTGGAAAGCTCTGGTAGGAATTCTAAGAACAATAACAAGGGATCAAAAAAGAAGAACCAAGTTAAGCAGCCAACAAAGTTTAAAAGAAGTTCAATTACTAGAATTGTAATAAAGTATGACACAAGAAGCAAGATAGCAAGCTTCCACCGTAACCTAAGGATAACTCTAAGGAAAACAACAAAGGAGATCAAATAACTTCGTAGCTGCGTAACTGAAGCTTTTGTAGCTACAGTCGCAGTAGAGTGGACATTGATTTAGGGTCAACTAGGCATATTTTTAATCAAAGGATCTGTTTAAAACTTTGGATGAATATGCTTCTAACAACGTGTTCTTAGGGGATGCTAGAGCCTTAAAGGTTGCAGGGATTGGTGAAGTTGAGCTGAAAATATCTTTTCGATATACATTGACTCTAACTAAGGTTCTCTATGTACCAGAAATGAGAAGGAGCCTGATCTCGAGTGCACTACTTATGGCTGGAGGTATCAAGCAAACAATTGAACTGGGTAAGAGTGTTTTAACTAAAAACGGTATGTAGGGAAAGCATATTGGAAGGGAAACCTCTTTGTACTCGAAGATATTAATGAGAACACATTGAATGATTCTGCTTACTTGACTTGTAATTTAAACATATGGCATGAGAAACTCGGTCATCTAAACGTTAAATCAATCAAAAGAATGAGTACAGCTAATCTAATATCTGATAAAGTAAATGAGCTCTTTCCAAAGTGTGAGATATGCTCTGAAGCAAAACACAGCAAAAAACTATTTGCAAATCATATCAGTAGATCTTCATTTCATCTCAAATTGATCCATATTGATCTTGCTGACTTTAAAAATACATGTAGTAAAGGAGGAAAAATGTAGTAAATGACTTTCATCGATGATTACTCAAGGTTTACTAAAGTGTATCTTCTGAAATCTAAAGATGAAACCTCTAACACATTTTTGAGATATAAAGTAGAAGTTGAGAAGCCGTATGATCTAAAAATAAAGCGTTTAAGATTAGATAGAGATGGACAATATGAATGTGGATCTCTAAAAAATTTATGTGCAAAGGAAGGGATAATTCATGAAAGAACAGCTCCATACTCACCTCAGCAAAATGGAATAGCAAGAAATAACAAAACTCTAAAAATATGATGAACACCATGTTGATAAGCTCTTGACTGTTGAATTCACTATGGGGAGACAATGTTCTATCACCTTGCAACATCCTTAACAAGGTACCTCACAAAAGAATTCCCTCTACACCATATGAACTATTTAAATGATTTAAACTTAATTTATCCTTTGTAAGTGTATGGGGATGTCTTGCAAAGGTAGGAATTCCAAGCTTTAAGATAACTAATATTGGTTCAAAGACTATTGATGCAATATTCATAGGTTATGTAGAGAATAGTGCAACATACCATTGTTTAAATTTTGATCCAATAACAAACGTTTTTAGTCATGTAATATGATGTGTGTGATTTTTGATGGTTTTAAAGTCTTATTTTAGGTTGTTTTGCATCCGTCTAGATAGATTTTCTGCTTACTTAGGTCCTTTTAGGTTTGTTTTACTTTCTTTACATTTGCATTTGGAGTCTGGAATTTTATCTAGGAAAAGAAGCAGAAAAGGAGCTAAAACTGGAGCTAAGGACAATTGGATCACCTGCTAGGCGAAAAATATTGTGTAACCTCGGATCGCTACCTCACGGATCGCAGGGCGAGGACTGCTCAGAACACTCAATAAAAGATGCCTCAGTGACCAGCCTCGACTTATTTGTCGTCAGGGAAGATCAATCTCTTCACCGCAAGGATTACACTCGGATCATTCACTCAGTCTCAACCAACGAGAACCAAGACAAGAATCACTCCTCGGTGCCTAAGCTCGCGCAAGGACTCCGAGGGCAAGACTTGCAGAAATTCCTGGTTGACCAACTTAAGTCGGTTTGACCATTAGGGTTATGCCAATAACCCTATAAATACCCTCTAATCACTCTCTTATCAATCATCTGTTGTTTAGCTAAAAAACTCTCTCTATTTTTATTATTTCTTTTAAGCTTTGTTTAAGCTACTCTTTATGATTATGCTTTGAAGTTTATATGAATTAAGATTATCTTGTCCTTCATCTTTACTTTCTGCAATTTCATTTAAGTTTCTTTATGTTTATACAATCTAGATTAACTTTACTCCTCCGCTCTCACACAATGAGGCGCGAGTAGATCCATGTGGATCTCGAGGATAGGGCGATCGGAGGTGAATCCGTTGATTCCCTCGCCGTTCTAGCCATGATCTGAACTCCGATCTCTTCGAACTTGTCCAAGCTTAATGTTGATGTCTCCCTGATCAAGAGAGATCTGATTTGGGCTGTGACCAAAGGCTAGCACCAATGGGAGCGGAGACCAAGTGCTTTGTTAGTGATGGCTTGATCCGCTGAAGAGAGATCTAGCATGTGGGTCGGCTGTTAGACGAGTTGGGCTTAGCTTAATGCTTCTGATTCGGCCTGATCGCGGCAAGAGCTGTAATGGATCAGCCAATTTGGAGAGGAGTCTTCACCGCGAGAGCGGGTTGATCTAATCTAGTCTCGGTCTAGAGATCGCTCAAAAAAGTTCAGCAAGTTGGGATCGGCGAGTTTATCGCCGATCAACCTTCTTATCCTCTAGATCCTTGCCTTTAATTTAATTTTCATCTTATTGCAATTGTTGTGCTCTTTTTTGTGCTATTTCTCTGTTTTAGTCATTTTTATTCTATTTTATTTTTGTCATTTTGTATATTTTGTCCTATTATCTAGTTTACAAGCTCACCTAAATATCATAACCTATCATAGTGACAGAATGGTAGGTTAGTTGGACAAGTATCTAGTATTAGATAGGTTGTTTACAAGCATCTCTAAGTATTTGGTTCGACAATTCCCACCTTACTCACCACTATGCTCAATTGATTTGATAAAAGTAGCAAAAACGCTTTTATCAAATTGGCGCCGTTGCCAAATCGGATTTACTAGTTCCAATTTATAGTTTACTAGTCTTAGGATCAGGTTGTTTGTTACTAATATTATAACTTGTATTTGCTTCACTCAGCCTTGATCTATAAGGACCAAACTCTAATCCTATAGATAATTCTTTGTTTCTGTCCTTGCATGCCTCACAGGTACTCCTCGATAGCCGAACGCGAGGGCACCAAAAACAACCTAAGCTCAACCTCTGTACTCGCTGCCAAACCGCAAGTTCAGGGAACTTCATACTCCTCATTCCCTATCCTCGATATGGCCACTTCATCAGTAGACGAGTACACTGATCAGGACAACTCCGACGTTCCTGAGGAGACACCACCACGGATGATAGGCGCAATGGATGAACCTAAAACATTCTATATGCAATACAGAATCACTCAACCACCTGTGCTGAACCAGACTCTTGAGATCATGGGTAGCCTTATTGCTATGGTCCAACGTGTCAAATTTCATGGACTTCAATTTGAAGATCCACTTGAACACCTAGATGAGTTTCAAAAGGCTGTGTGGTACCACCCGAATAGATGGATTGAGTAACGATGCACTTAGACTACGGCTGTTTCCATTTTCACTCGCGGAGAAAGCACAAAATTGGGAGAAACATCTACCTCCCGGTCAGATCACCTCTTGGGCCGAGTGCAAAAAGGTATTCTTGAACAAGTTCTACTTACCTTCACGCACAACAAAACTATGCACAGCAATCTTTCACTTCACTCAAAAGCGCCCGGAGAGTTTCCCGCAAGAATGGGAAAGATTTAAAGACTACGTTGCCCAATATCCGCATCATGGATACACAACTAAGTCCTTACTCAGCACTTTCTACCGAGGGATCAGGTCAAGGTATCTGATGCTACTAGACACGGCGAGCAATAGAAATTTTATGCACGAAGACATAATTGCTGGATGGGAACTCTTTGCAAACCTCACTCAAGCTCAAGAACAGTATAATGAAGGTGATGCAAACAGTGGGGCCTATTCTACTGACTCAACCACACCAAGCAAGGCTGAAATCTGTATAATGAATGCCAAGATGGACCATCTGCTGCGAAATAAACCAATACCCGTACCAGCCGAGGAAGAGATGCGAGTGGAAGAGGTCAGTCTGCTTGAACACACCGTTACCCCAACTGTCTTATAACCAGCTATATTGGATATGTTGCAAGCGGCATTGTAAGGGAAAAAGAGTACAGCCGGCGAGCTCACAAAAAAGTTTGCTGAGATCAACAACCAATATACTGATCTGCATGGTATGATCGGGGACATAAATAGAAGATTGCAACAGGTTGAATAAAAACAAGCCACACCGCTGCTCTCCCCGATTCTAAACACATGTCTCTCATGTCCACCTCGCTCAACCAACGAGGGATCGAACAGTTTTACAGCAATCCACTCGGCCCAGAGGGTGAGTTGTATCAACACTATGGCTGCTAATACTGAGGACGGTATGGTTGAAGAAGGGGTGATTCTCAAACACAGATTACCGATCAGCTCAAGTCACCCTCAGTCCTCGATGGTTTGCCTCGCAACACAGGTAAACGAGGACAGAATGTTCCACACCTCGCTGTCACCATACCTGAGGCAACACAGCGAGTTAAACCTTTAGCATTAGATTCACACAAAAGTAACCCGCTTCCCTTTATTTGTTATTACCTACCTTTTCCGAAGAGCCATAAAGAGTGTATTGCTGAGAAATACAAGACACAACTCTTCAAACAGATTAAAGACATCGAGTTTCCAATCGCATTGGTCGATGTCTTTATGTTGATGCCACCATATCATAAGTTCCTCAAAGACGCGGTAAAGGAGAGTACAAAGGAGATTGAAGGAGAAGTGATACTGACACATGAGATTAGTGCAATCATCTTAAGGAAGGAAGCACCCAAAAAGTTAGCCGACCCCGGTACCTTTACTATCCCATGCTCTCTTGGAATGCTATCCCTGAACAATTTTTTGTGTGATCTAGGAGCCTCGATAAGTCTCATGCCCCTCTCAGTTGCAAAGAGGTTAGGGTTTGGAATATTCTAAGCATGCAAAATCTCATTGATACTTGCCGGCCGATCTAGGAGGATACCACATGAAATGCTTGAAGATTTACCGGATAATATGGAAGGAGTGCAAATCCCAACTGACTTTGTTGTGCTCGAGATGGATCAAGAACCAAAATATCCTTTGCTCTTTGGTAGACCCTTCTTAGCCGCAACCGGAGCTTTGTTTGATGTGAGGAATGGAACCATAGAGCTTAACTTGGGCGAGGACATCAAAATGAAGTTCCACATCGAGAGTGTGTTGAGGAAACCCACTATTGATAATCAGGTATTTTGGATCCAAGAGACGGATGATCTTGAAAATGAGCTGCTTGAGGAACTGCTCATAAAAGACCAATTGCAAGTTGCACTAACCACACCAATTCAAGATGGGTACTTGCGGATCAAAGCGGAGCTCTATGAGTCACTTTTGGATACTTATCAATCACCAAGGAGCTCAGTTGTGATTAAAGAGCTGGTAGAGTCAAAAGTCAAGGATAAGCAATCAAGGGGACAGATCTCAACCCTCCCGCAAACAACAATTTACAGATTAGCTGAGCACTCGGTCATGTACCTCGCAGTGGACAACACCGAGGAGACCATTAAGGGAACTCAAGATGATTGGTCCGGGCTCAAGGCACCAAAAGTGGAATTGAAAACGCTTCCCGCTGAGCTAAGGTACGCTTTCTTAGGACCTAATTCTACATATCTTGTGATTGTTAATGATGCCTTGAATGATGAAGAGTTTGAAATGTTGCTATCCGAACTTAAATGCTTTAGAAAAGCTATAGGGTATTCTCTATAGGATATTAAAGGAATCTCACCTAGTTTCTGTGTACATAGAATTCACATAGAAGATGAGTCTCACTCCAGTGTAGAGACCCAAAGAAGATTGACTCTAAACCTTAAGGAAGTTGTGAAAAATGAAATCCTTAAATTGCTTGATGCGGATGTAATCTATCCCATCTCTGATAGCAAGTGGGTTTCACCAGTTTATTGTGTCCCTAAAAAGGGAGGTATCACTATGGTTAAAAATGATAAAAATGAAATGATACCAACTAGAACTATAACGGGGCATAGGGATCTGTATAGATTATAGGAGACTCAACTCATCAACTAGGAAATATCACTTCCCATTGCCTTTCATTGATCAAATGGTATAACGTCTAGCTAACCACAAGTTTTATTGCTTCCCAGACGGGTATAGTGGATTCTTTCAAATCCTTATACACCCAGATGATCAAGAGAAAACAACTTTTACTTGCCCTTATGGAACTTTTGCTTATAAATAAATGCCATTTGGACTTTATAATTCGCAACTTTTCAACGTTGCATGATGTCTATATTCTCGGATTTAATCAAGGAGATGGTGGAAGTCTTTATGGATGATTTCTCCGTCTATGGCTCCTACTTCTCCTCTTGTTTGTCAAATCTATGCAGGGTATTGAGCAGGTGCATGGAGACCAAATTGGTAATTAATTGGGAAAAATGCCACTTCTTGGTCAAGGAAAGGATCGTTTTGGGACATAAAATTTCTGAGAAAGGGATTAAGGTTGGTCAGGCCAAGATAGATGTCATGGTTTAGTTACAACCCCCAAAGACGGTAAAGAACATTAGAAGCTTCTTGGGTCATGCTGGGTTTTATAGGAGGTTCATCAAGGATTTCTCAAAGATAGCTCGGCCGCTCACTCGCCTGTTATGCAAAGAGGCAAAGTTTTCATTTGATGACGAGTGTATGGAAGCCTTTAAAACAATCAAGTCAGCCCTTGTCTCAGCACCCATTGTCCAAGCACCAGATTGGACTCTACCATTCGAGATCATGTGCGACCCTAGTGACTATGCGGTAGGAGTGGTCCTTGGACAAAAGAAGGACAAGAATTTGAATGTCATCTACTACGCGAGTAGGAAACTCGACGATGCCCAAGTTAAGTATGCAACAACTGAGAAGGAACTGTTGGTTGTTGTCTTCACATTTGAGAAATTCAGATCTTACCTAGTTGGCTCCAAGGTCATCGTCCATACCGACCATGCGGCTTTGAAATACCTCATGATGAAAAAGGATGCAAAGCCAAGGCTCCTTAGATGGATACTTCTTCTCCAAGAGTTTGATATGGAAATAGTGGATAAACCGGGTATAGAGAACAGTGTAGCTGATCACCTATCAAGAATGATGGTAGAAGATTCAGTGCCAATAAATGACTCCATGCCTGAAGAATAGCTTATGGCACTTCGAACCTCTAGACGGAAATGCAAGGGTAAAGCCTCGCAGGTACAACTCACAATAGTGGACATCAAGGAACGACAGGATGACCAAAATGAAGACCCTCCAAGGAAAAGATAGTTTGCAGGATCAGTACTCCCTTGGTATGCTGACTTGGTCAATTACGTGGTAGTAGGTGAGATACCTACGAGTTTGGAAGGGTATCAAAAGAAGAAATTCTTCAGAGACGTAAATCATTATTTTTGGGATGAGCCGTATTTGTACAAGAGAGGAACAGATGGTGTGTTTAGACGATGTGTGGCTGAAGAAGAGGTCCAAGGACTGCTGGAACACTGCCATGGGTCTACATATGGGAGACATTTTGCAGCTTTCAAAACGGTTCAGAAGATTTTGCAAGGCGACTTTTGGTGGCCTACTATGTTCAAGGATGCTCAAGCATTCATATCAAAGTGTGACCCTTGTCAATGAATGGGAAACATAGGAAAATGCAACGAGATGCGTGAAGGCGGGTTGAAGGGTCCCATGAAGTCTATTCCCCAACAATCAAATACTTTGATGTGCAAGATCGGTCTTTGCAAGTCCTTCACATGGAAGCACTTACATCTTGGTAGCCATAGATTATGTCTCCAAATGGATCGAAGCGGTAGCAAGTCCAACGAATGATGCAAAGATAGTGATTAAATTGTTCAAGACCATCATCTTCCCTAGATTTGGAGTTCCACAAGTGGTGATTAGTGATGGAAGATCACATTTCATCACCAAAGCATTTGAGAGTTTGCTTATGAAGTATGGGGTGAAACACAAGGTAGCCACACCTTATCATCCTCAAAACAATAGGCAAGTAGAAGTCTCCAATAGGCAGATCAAATCCATACTCACAAGGATAGTTTTTGCTTCCAAGAAAAATTGGGCAACTGAGCTTGACGATACGCTTTGGGCATACCGAACCGCCTACAAGACGCCAATAGGAAGAACACTGTTTCAGCTACTATATGGCAAGTCATGTCAACTCCCAGTAGAAATTGAATATAAGGCAGTATGGGCAACAAGACAACTGAACTTTGATCTAAAGACAGCCTAAGAAAGACGGTTGATCAACATGCACGAGTTAGAGGAAGTAAGGATTGATGCCTATGAGAGCTCCAAGATCTACAAAGAAAGAACGAAAACTTTCCATGACAAAAAGATAGCACAGAAAGTGATCTCAGCTGGAGATCAAGTGCTATTATTCAACTCAAGACTCAAGTTATTTCCCGGAAAGCTAAAGTTAAGATGGACCGGTCCGTTTGAGGTTAAGGAAGTTCTACAACTTGGAGCAATAACTTTGATTAGTAAAAGCGGGGAACCCTTCACGGTGAATGAGCATAGGGTTAAACCTTACGTGGGAAACGAGGAAATACCAGAGAGGACTATGGTAGTCCTCGACGAGCCTCATCAGTCATGAGCGAGGAGACAGTCGAGCTTGAGACAATAAACAAGCTCACTTGGGAGGAAGTCCCATGGATATCCTTGTATATATTTTAGTTTCAATAACCTTTATCTTTTCATGCATTGTTTTTTGGTTGAAGGAGTGTTCATCAGGGGTAGACCAGCTTCGAAGGTTCAAAGGAAAAAGATGTGGATTTCCCTCAGAGCAAGGACACCGAGGGTATGGACCAAGGGTATGAGGTTTTTAAGCAACACAAGTATAGCCAGTTGTCCAAAAGTCCAGCTCATCAACTGGTTCCCACCAGTCAATTTGTAATTCCCAGAAGAAAGCACAGTCAAACCGATCCAACGGTGGAAAATCGGTCAAGCATTTTAAGCACGATAAGGTCAAGGATTGAGTCTAACCTCGGGACCATAGATGCTCCCATTCAAGAAACCGGTCTCCTCCATTGGAAGCATAAAATCCTTCTGTATCCTCGCCTTCCTCTTCCTAACTTTTCTTCCTCCTTTCAAAGCCAATATAACTCTTGCAAGGAAAAAACTGAGGATTTAATACAAAGGGGAGAGTGAAAAAGACAGAATCGGAAAATGGCAAGCAAGAATGGAGAAGATGAAATCAGGAGAGTCTATGGAAGCTGGGATATTTCACATCCAGTGAATACAAATGGAGTGAGTGAAGAGTACAACTCAGTTGCACCACCAAATCGACCTTCTTATCGCACCATGCATATATCATTGGGAGGAACCAAAGCCTGGAAGCTATCAAATGTTCAAAGCAAGATTGACAACGAACACAACAGCATCTTCCTCTTTTCGCGTGGAGAAACCAGCTCAACAAACCACAAGATACTGCTCCCTCACACACACACTCCTCGTCCCAACAGTGGAGACGTCACTCCAAATGCATACAGGCAATCATAGAAAAGACAGGAGGACCCTCGTACGCTGAACTCGCAACCAGTGGCGAGGACTCTGACTCCTAGGTACCTACTCTACTCCTTTCATTGTAAATACCACTACATCTTATTGCCTGTTTTTCAACCTAGGGTTCACCTCTAAGCTTTTATTCACACAAGGGACTGTGTGATCTAAGTTTGGGCGAGGGTCCTAGGTGTTACTAACCTTGTGTTTTGTGATTCTTAGTTTGTTTTTCATCCGTTTCATCAAGTAAGTAAAAATCCGGTTAGATATTCCTTTGTGCATTTGCTTGTTGCATTTCATGGCACTTAAGGCATAGAAAAACCATAAAATTTTGAAAAATTTTGAAAATGAAAAAAATAGAGTGATCATGTAATTGCATCCATTTAGCTTTGTCCTTAGGTTGCATTCACTTAGGATTCATGGATCCGTAATTGTTTTGTGGGAATGATCTTGATAATGGGCAAAATATTGATAAGTTAAACTAAGTAACCATTGTGAATGCGCTTGATTAGTAGATAGCCATTTTGGAAAGTTTTTGGGCGGATCATCGCCTTGGTGAACTTTGCTTGGGTTGTGATTTGAATAGGTCTAGTTTGATTCCTTTTAAAACTGACTTAAACTTCCAGTTTAGAGCCTAGAGATGCATCAATACCTTCCTTCTTTATGTTTAGCATGATCTAAAAGTGTGTGCTTGGTAAACCCCTCTCAAAAGTTAAGTGGAAAATAAGGCTGCCCGCAAAGATTTTAAACCGAGTAAGTGGTAAAGGTGAAGCGGCTGGAAGGATGCGTAAACCCGTAGCCTTTCAAGTCCGTATATATCCACTAACTTACTCCATATACGGGTTGGTGGAGCAACTTGGAAGGAAGCATAAACCCATAACCTTTCATATTTGTGTAAGCTAACTTCGGAAAAGCCAAAAGGGCACATAAATAAAGAAAAAAAGAAAAAGAAAAAGAAAAAGAAAAAGAAAAAGAAAAAGAAAAAGAAAAGAAAGAATGAATAATCGGGCAGCAAAATTTTATTGAGAGGGAACCATTTAAGTTAAAAAATGATCATGCTAAGCTTAGGGAAGTTTAAATATGTACTTGTTGATCTCTAGTCTCTTTTGAGGACTGCACCAAAAAGAAATAAGGAATTAGACTTGTACCTTTAGAGACCAGCTTAGGTAAAAGGAATCCATAGGTTGAATGCTATGTTTGAAGATGATTACATTGCTGTTTCCAAAATGATAGAGCCCATGTGTGGATTACGGTTTAGCTTAAGCAAGTTGTTCGTTAGACAAGATGTTCCCACTTTGTGTGNTGAGGCCAAGCAATATCTAAGTTTGGGGGAGCTGATGTGTGTGATTTTTTATGGTTTTAGAGTCTTATTTTAGGTTGTTTTTCATCCGTCTAGATAGATTTTCCGTTTACTTAGGTCCTTTTAGGTTTCTTTTGCTTTCTTTGCAATTGCATTTGGAGTTTGGAGTTTTATCTAGGAAAAAGAGCAGAAAAGGAGCTAAAACTGGAGCTAAGGACAATTGGATCAGCTGCTAGACGAAAAAGATCGTGCAACCTTGGATCGCTACCTCGCAGATCACAGGGCGAGGACTGCTCAGAACGCTCAAGAAAAGATGCCTCAGTCACCAGCCTCGACCTATCTATCGTGAGGGAAGATCAATCTCTTCACCGCAAGGATTACACTCGGACCATTCACTTAGTCTCAACCCACAAGAACCAAGACAGGAATCACTCCTCGGTGCCCAAGCTCGCGCAAGGACTCCGAGGGCAAGACTTGCAAAAATTCCTGGTTGACTAACTTAAGTTGGTCTGACCATTAGGGTTATGCAAATAACCCTATAAATACCCTCTAATCACTCTC
>OVBA01005871.1:0-18553 GCA_900406435.1 Lepidium aucheri
ACTAACATTAGGGGAACCGAGAAGCAAGGGTATAAAGGTTTGGACCTATACGATGAGAAGTAGTGTTGAGGTCCAAAATTTTATATTTTGTATTGCTTTGATTCTTGCAACTTTGTTTTTGTGTAGTTGCAAGATAACCTATATTTTTTGGTAACCTATCAGAAACTTTTTGTGTATGTGATAGGTTATGTATTTCGGGTATTGAACTACATGTAGACTTAATATTTACTACATGTAGACTTCTTTTGCGGATTTAATATGTAGACTTAATATGTAGACTTAATATGTAGACTTTATATTTACTACATGTAGACTTCTTTTGTGGATTTAATATGTAGACTTAATATGTAGCTGTCTTAAAACCATAATTATGTAGTTGTCTTAAAACCATAATTAAAACATAGTAATTTAACATAATGATACATATATGAGTTCAAATAAAACCATAATTAAAACATAGTAATTTAACACAAGGTAGACTTCATCGGTAGATTTAATATGTCAGCTTAAGTAGCTGTCTTTGAATGCTTGTAATTCCAGATCAGACCTGTGGTTATAGTAAATAAAACAGATTAAGGGATGAATAAAAAGATTGGAAATCCCAAATGAATTAGAGCTTACACAATCTACACGAGTGTGTCCCGGTTGTTTGCATTTTGAACATCTTTATTGCTTATTGATTTTCCTTGCTTTGTTTTTCGTCTTCCTAGCAATTTCAATCCAACATTGCCACCTAGATTTCTTCTTTCTTCCAGGAAGTGTTTTCACTATTGGAGGCTGACATGTTTCCTCTTGTTTTGGAGCTTGGTCATACTCACTTTTTGGTAAGATCTTCTGTGAGTAGGTACTATACATATAGTCTTTTGTATAGTATGTGGATACAAGCGTAGACAAATCCAACTTAGCCTCTTTTGCAGCAGCAATAACATGTGAACAAGGTATTTGTTTAATATCAAACACACCACACTCGCATGTAAGTTGATTAAAGTCAACTAAACAATTTCGTGGACCTCCCTTCACATAGAACCGCCATGTATCTATACGATCTACCACCATTGTTCCTGCGTAATACCCATGTACAACTATTAGATATTCAACTCCACGGCTAAAATGTGTTTTGAGACTCATTGCATCTTCACGTCGTTTGTAAAACCACATTCCAAGCTTTTCGCGTATGAACTCCAAAAGAAATGTTATTGGAAATATTCTAGCAAGCTTGAATGCAGAATTTAAAGATTCTGAGATATTGCTAGTCTGTATGGTGTATCTGTGCCCCGGGAAGTGTACTCAAGACCACAAAGTCGGATCTATGTCTTCTAAATATGATGCAAGTACCGGATTAATATGGCACAACTCATCCATATGGCGAGTATAATCTTGAAGTGTATAAGCATATGTTTCACCTTTTACCAAATAAAAGAGGTGTTTACCTTTTAATTTAGTCACTATGTTGTTCTGGAGATGATAATTACATATCCCTCGATTTTCCCACGGAAGAATCTTGTTGCACACATTTTTTATGGATGTGTGCCTATCAGAAAATATCGCCAAGGGATACTGATCAGAAAAACAACCACTTAGTTTGGAAAAAAACCACTCTCATGAAGCATCATTTTCAGTGTCCAGAATTCCAAATGCCAAAGGAAATATCTGGAAGTTACCGTCTTGTGCACATGCCACAAGCAAAACACCCTCATATTTCATTGTTAGATGACACTCATCAACTACAATGACTCGTCTAAGAAATTGGAATCCAGCTATAGAGGCTCCAAACGATATAAATAGATATTTAAATCTATTATATTCATCGAGTTCAAGGCTAGTCATTTTTCCTGGATTTTTTTTGTGCAAAAGATGCAAATAAGAAGGCAGCATACCATATCCATCCTCTAGTGACCCTCACACCAATTTCTGTGCACATAATATTGTTCTATAAGACGCAGTGTAATCCAACTTCAGCCCAAACATCGTTCTCATTGATTCTTTGATATGCTTCGGTGTAATCCCATCAATTCTACTAAAACTATCTACAAATAACCTTGCAATATACTTCGGAGAAGAGAATCTAAAGTTGCCAATCGTTCTACCCTCGAGCATGTATGAACTTTCACATACTTTGTCACCCAAAATCTGTTTGGTTCATTCTTGACGCCTGCTAGGATCATCCATCCACATCCACCAACACCACACTTAGCCACAAACAAATTTTTGTTTTACATGTATACTTTCATAGAGAATTTCGAAAATACACTCATCATTCGCAGTTCTAAAACCAACTCATACTTGCTCTCAAAACTCTTATTGACATATATATCATTGATACCTCTTCCTCAACCAATGCATCCCTCGTTGACATCATCCGTATTATAAATTGCATCATCTTCGTCCTCGTTTTCCACTNACTATAATCACAACCATCAATATAAACTTCAACTTTTGCTTCCAGCTCACTTGTATGCTCCGCTATCTCTTCTTTAACGTAATTATCAATACCATCTTTATCGCATTCTCCATCTGTATTAACAACAGCATCTTCATTGTCTTGTTTAACGTAATCATCAATACCATCTTCATCCCATTCTCTAACTGAATCAATATCATCGTCTTTATTGTCTTCCTCAAATTGACATGTAACACATAGGCGTACGACATATGATTTACTAAGCTCAACCAAACCATGAACTTGTCTATCATTTGTTATGTGCATAGGCGGAGTATCAAAAGGCATTTGTTGCAACATTGAGTCAGATAGAGAATAAGTCAACCCAACAAACTCGGTTGTCTCTAGATCATAATCATTTTGAACCATTTTAACAAGTTCGCCATGAGTACAATCATCACGTAAGAAGAACATTCTCCCACGTTTGGTGTGATCCACATCAAAATGCCAACAATCCATTTTCATCACCCATTCACCACAAACAGCAGGTAACCAAATCATCTCGTGAATAACAAACACAAATATAACCCACATTAGGAAGATCATTTCAAAATCGTAGTTGTAGACTTTATTTTAAGTCTACTAAGTGTAGAATTTATTTAAGTCTACTCAAAATGAGCTACATGCCTAAATTAAATAAAAAATTTAGTAAACCATAAATAGAACACATAAACATGTGAAATTCATACACAAGAAGGTAAATGAGTAAATACACATGGGAAAAATACCAAAAAAAAAAAATTATACACAAGCTATGATTTGAGTTTTACTAAAATTGTCATAGTAGACTTAATTTTAAGTCTACTAAATGTAGACTTTATTTTATGTCTACTCAAAATGAGCCACATGCCTAAATTAAATCAAAAATTTAGTAAACCATAAATATAACACATAAACATGTGAAATTTATACACAAGAAGGTAAATGAGTAAACACACATGGGAAAAATACAAAAAAAAACATTATACACAAGCTATAATTTGAGTTTTTACTAAAATTGTGAGAGTAGACTTTATTTTAAGTCTACTAAATGTAGACTGTATTTTAAGTCTACTAAATGTAGACTTTATTTTAAGTCTACTAAAATGTTAGTTTTGCATTTGACCAAAGTTTGACTTTCTAGATGTAGACTTTATTTTAAGTTTACATTTAAAAGGGTTAGTTTTGCATTTGACCAAGTTTGACTTTTTAGAAGTAGACTTAATTTTAAGTCTACAGAAGAAGTATACTTAATTTTAAGTCTACATAAGAAGTCTACAATACGTTTATAAAAGTAGAGTTTATTTTAAGTCTACTAAGATTAGTTTTGAAATTGACTAAGTTTGACTTTTTTAATTAAATCTACTCAGGAAGTCTACATTTTGTAGAGTTAGTTTAAAGTCTACTTTTCGGAAATGTAGATTTTAAATAAAGTCTACTTTTTTATTTTGTTACGTCATATGTGAATGACGTAAGCTGATAATTAGTAGACATAAAGTAAAGTCTACATTTCCGAAAAGTAGACTTTAAATTAACTCTACAAAATGTAGACTTCCTCGGTAGATTTAACTGAAAAAGTTACACTTAGTCAATAGCAAAACTAACCTCAGTAGACTTAAAAAGAAGTCTACTTTTATGAATTTTGTGTAGACTTCACATGTAGACTTAAAATTAAGTCTACTTCGATAGTCAACATATTGGTCAATTTCAAAACTAACCTTTTCTAATGTAGACTTAAAATTAAGTCTACATCCGATTTTTTTTCTCAACAAAGAGAAAAATGTAGACTTAGTTTTAAGTCTACAACAGATTGGTCAAATGCAAAACTAGCCCATATGTTGACTTGTAGACTTTATTTTAAGTCTACAACCAAAGTAGACTTAAAATTAAGTCTACTCTCTGCAGAAAAAAACAAAAAATATAAATGAGTTAGATTGAGCTTGTGTTTACCTTCAGTTACTACCCAGAACTTTGAGTCAAGCTTACACCAAACTTTGAGTCAAGCTTACACCGACGAAATCCAATCGTTTCTAGTTCTAAAACATAGAAAACAAGAAGAAACAAGAAGATATAAAAAACTGAAATGCAAATGAGAGAGTTTTTTGGATGAAATTGGTGAGAGAGTAGAAGAATATGATGTTATGTTAGTCATTTAGAGCTTATTGAATCCAAAATGGTAGGTAAATGAGTATTTAGAGCTCACTTTTGGTTGTTAATGGTGGTTTAAAATATTGAAGATGGCATTGTTGTAAATAAGTTGTTTGTCATAAATATTTATGTCTTTTCAAGTATTTTTTGGAATTGAAAAAAAATTAATGGCATGATTGAATTTATAGAGTCACAAGGTTATTTTGGTAAAAATTTTGGAGAGGAAAAATGGGGGTCATTTTTGCAATTGACCCTCCAAAATGACCCATTTTTGAAAATGACCCTAAAATTTATAAGTCTTTATAAGACAGCTTATAAAATTTATAAGGTTTTATGAGAGAGTTTATGAAATTTATAAGACTTTATGATAGAGCTTATATAATTTATAAGGTTTTATAAGATAGCTTATAAAATTCATAAGGTGTTTATAAAAAATTTATAAGGTGCTTATAAAAATTTATAAGATATTTACAAAAATATATAATAGAGCTTATAAAAATTTATAAGGCTATATAAGAGACTTTAAAATTTATAAGGCTTTATAATAGAGCTTATATAATTTATAAGGTGTTTATAAAAAATTTATAAGGTGTTTATCAAAATTTATAAGGCTTTATAGGAGAACACATAAAATTTATGAGGTGTTTATAAAAATTTATAAGGCGTTCATAAAAATTTATAAGGCGTTTATAAAAATTTATAAGGATTTACAAGTGCACTTATAAAACTTTAGGTGGGAAAATTTATTTTTGAAATTCCATAAGAAAAAAATTTTGGTGGGAAATTTTTTTTTCAAAAAAAATTATAACAATTCTTTTGAGGGTAATTTTGTCATTTTTATATAAATAAGAAGCATTTTTGGAAAGATAAATGTCAAGAGGCACTTTTGAAAAGGGGTACACTAAAAAGGCATTTCTCTAAATTCCTCTTGTTTAAAGGAAAAAATATTTTAAATTTTTGAATTTCGTTTCTAAGTTGTATTTTTTTCTTAAAAACTGTTTTAGATATTGATATTTAGTAATACAAAATTTGTTAGGATAATAACTGTTTTATTTTATTTTAATCTAAATTTCATTTTTAGATAAAAAATTTCTCTTATGAAAGATCTATGATTATAATAAAATTAGAATTATTGAGAGATAAAAAGAAATAAAATTTATAATTTGTTTTTCGTATTTTTATTGTGAGAATATTTGTTTAAATAATATACATACATTAAATTTTACATTGTTAGTTTTGACAATTATATTCTCTTATGATTTTATCTTTAAGAATATAAAAATATTTTACATAAAAATTTGTTTTTAACTTTTTTTTAAAATTTAATATTATTAAATTTGATACTTAATATAAAATAAATATTTATGAATACTTTAATTTTAGATTATAAATAAAAATAAAGTTTTACAATTATGTTTATATTAGAATTATGGATAGAGATAAATATTTTTTGATATAGATAAATATTTGGAAAATTTTATTTTAAAGTATATTTTTCTTTAATATATAAATACAGAAAAATATTGATTATTAGATCTCACATGTTGAACAATCCTGTTAATGGCTAACTTTAAAACATTCTATTTTATATAATAAGATTTAGAATTATTAAGAAATTTATAATTTGATTTTTTTATTTTTAATTGTGAGAATTATTTTTAAAAAATATACATACATTAAAAACTTACATTGTTTGTTACGAGAATTTTATTCTGTTAAGATTCCTTTATTACGAATATAAAAATATTTGTTTTGTATGCAAATTAGTTTTATAATTTTTTTCTCCAACTTTACTAGTATAGATCAAAGAAGAACATCAAGCCAATGTTGACAAATACAATTGAAAAAAGACCGAACTCTGTAAAGCCAACGAACACTACGGGCCAGAAAATCGGCTTTGAAATTAAGAGCTCTAGGAATGCGGACAATGGAGAAATGAGAGAAGAGGCTCCAAAGACGAAGGAACTCGCCAATGTAGGGGGAGAAAGCCGGCCATCCATCGGAATCAGCAACCATCGACAGGACATCGGCACAATCAACTACAAACTCCACCTCCAAAATCTGCAAGGACACAAGGGAAGACATAGCCCAGAGAAGGGCCTCAACCTCAGCATGCAGAGGCGAGGCAACAATGAACACCCTGAGCCCCCAGGTTGACCCCGCCAAGACCATCATGAAAACAATACCACCCCAACCTAGAGTAGTATTTAGAAGCCTTCCAAGAACCATCAACAAAACATTTAAACCCAGTGAAAGAAGGCGAAATAGCAAGAGGCCGATATAACAAATCCAGAGACCCAACAGACCCCTTATCAGTCCTAGAAGAAGAACCTGAAAACAAGGAAACAGGAGAGTTAGCCGAAAACCAAGCCGAAGCCTCCTGAAAAGCATGTGCGACCACATCTCGAGGATCTTTATCCAAATTAGAGAACACCTTGTCGTTCTTGGCTTTCCAAATAAACCACAACAAACAAGGATAATAACGCACTTCCCCGGAAACCTAACAGGAGAGGAGGGGATAAAGGAGAGCGCCCAAACCTGCACAGCAGGCGGACATTCAAACAACACGTGATTCGCTGTCTCCAAATCAGCCCCACACCAAGGACACTCGGGAGACACAGGCATACCGCGCCGGACAAGCTTCTGGCCAACTGGAAGATACCCCGGCACAGCCTGCCACATAAAATGTCTAATCTTGGGAGGACATTTCTCCTTCCAAACCTGTCCCTGAAGCGCCTCAATGGAAGGACCAAAATTAACAGACTCAGAGGCAGACAAGTTGCGCACAGCCCAATACCTAGACTTCACCGAGTATTGACCAAACTTAGTAAAGTGCCATCCAACCTAGTCTTGCCGAGAAACACGAGGTAACTTAATAGCAAGAATCAGACGTGCATCCACCAGGTCAAACAATTGGTTAATTAACACCTCTCGCCATTCTCTACAGGAAGAATTGACAAGATGATCAACCGTAAGATCCGGGCAAAAAAGAGAACCCTCCCCAGTAGGGGGACGAGGAATAGAATCCGGTAGCCAAGGGTCCCGCCAAACCAAAATGGAGGACCCATCCCCCACCCTCCAGATCAAACCCTTACATAGTAAAGCGCGAGCAGAAATAATGCTCCACCAGCCATAAGACGAAGATCTGACGCGACGATCGACCAACGGAGAAGAACCTGGGAAATAATGACCCCTGAACACCCGAGCAAAAAAAGAGTCCGAGAGTTCAATAAGACGCCATAACTGCTTAGCAAGCAAAGCAAAATTAAAATCCTCAATAGCCCGAAAACCCAGACCCCCTTCCTGTTTCCCTTTACATAGCTTAGACCACGATGCCCAGTGAATCCCCCGAGAAGACGAAGACAAACTCCACCAAAAATTAACAATAGCAGAGTTAATCTTGAGAGTGACCGACTTAGGGAGCCGAAAACAAGTCATAACATAGGAAGGAATAGCAGTCAACATTGACTTAATAAGAAACTCTTTCCCTCCACACGAAAGAAACTTCGACGACCATGACATAATACGAGTTGAAATCTTCTCGCGAATAAAAGCGAAAACCTTAGCCTTCAGACCCTCTAAACTCTCCGGGAGTCCTAAATAATTTCCCATACCACCAAGATTCCGGATACCCAGCACATTCTGAATCTCATAACGCACAAGGTCTTGAAGAATCTTAAGTATAACCCCCAATTCTTCCCTAGTCGCCTTACAAAAGAAAAGACTGTCATCAACAAACAGTAAATGACAGACTGGGGGACATTGCCGAGCAATTATAATCCCCGAGAGCAACTTATTTGCCTCAGCCATTTGGAACTTAGCAATAAGAAATTCAGTACAGAGAATAAAGAGGTAAGGGGACATGGGATCCCCCTGCCGTAAACCCCTCAATGGAACAATACGCCCATGCGGACTCCCATTAATAAGGACAGAATACCGGACAGATCAGACGCAATTCATAACACAGGCCACCCAAAGCGAATGAAAACCAAAATGTAAAAGCAATCTCTCCAGAAAATCCCACTCCACCCTATCATAGGCCTTACTCATATCAATCTTAACAGCCATCTATTTACCCCTAATCACTTTATTAGTACGCAGAGCATGAAACATTTCTTGAGCAATAAGAATATTATCCGAAATCTACCTTCCCGAGATAAAAGCCGATTGGGTATCAGAAACCAGATGAGGCAAAATACATCGCAACCGAAGACAAAAAAGTCTTAGCAATGATCTTATAAACTACATTACATAAACTGATCGGACGGAACTCAGAAATGAGAGTAGGACACCCAACTTTAGGAACCAAACAAATATTAGTAAGATTAATTGAGGGTTCTAAGACACCGGAAAAAAGAAAATCATTCACCATAGCAGCAATATCGGACTTTACCACCAACCAAGCTTCCTGAAAGAACAAGGCAGACATACCATCCGGGCCAGGAGCTCTCCCTGGGTCCATCTGAAATAAAGCATGAAGAACCTCCTCCACCGATGCAGGACACAACAACGCGGTGTTCCATTCGTCTGACACCCTCGCATCAATACGCCCAACTACGCTCAATAGTCTCCTTCAGACCAGGTTTACCCAACCAGCGGTTATCGAAATGAAACCCGGCTCGACGATGCGAACAAGACTCGACAATGTCGAGAACAATCAGATGATGGTCAGAACCAATCATATCAAGATACCGTGTCACACAATTTGGAAATAACGCATGCCAAGCCGGATTACCAAACCCTTTATCCAACTTACATCGTACGATCCCTGAAGATCTTCTACCACGCCAGGACCAAAAAATTACGAAGACAAGGGAATTGCGACATACCACAAATCTGTAACATATTATTAAAATCTACAAATGACAAAATACTGCGAACACGACCCCCAAACTTCTCGTGATTACCAAAAAGTTCATTAAAATCACCAATAAGAAGCCATGGGTCATCCCGAGATAGGCTAAACCGCTGAATTCTTTCCCAAATGTGGGCCCGACGCGACATAACTGGATCCCCATAAACAAAAGTTAAAAAACAATTTTTACCATCCACAATCAAAGAGACATCGATCAGATTCCGGTCATAAAAATGAACAGACAATTGAACCAAAGACCTATAACAAAGAAACAAACCTCCGCTAGCACCAATAGGATCCACGGAAATCATATTATCAAAACCCAAATCACAAACAAGATATTTCAGAAACACATTATCCTTCTTAGTCTCACATAAAAAGATAAAATCTTGTTTATTACAAGAAAATATATCCCTCAAATAACCCAAAGTCGAAGGGCTGCCAATGCCCTGACAATTCCAACAAAGAATCTTATTCATAAATAAAAGGAAAACATAACTAAACCGAAGGAGAAACCCCACCTCCCTTAGATTTCGACCCAACCCTTGATTTTCCTCGAGGACCCTTTCGCCTAGGAGATAAAACCCCCTTAACCACACGCTTCCGCAAACTCGACCCCAGAGAGTCACCGAGCTCTTCAACCTCTTCTTACCCAAACCAAAAGGAGACTTAAGCGCATCAATACCCGCTTTAGACACAGAATTCATCACCACGTCACGGTCACCAGAGGTTACCTCACCCTCTTCCTTATCAAACATGTTTTCCGAACCTGACTTCCACTCAGTTCCTAGAGATTCATCATCACCGATCATAGCATCATCTTGCCCTACGACATCATCACACTTATCCTGCGAGATATCATTTGTCTCAATAGGATCATGAGCAGGAACCGAGTCAATAGGAAGATCCTTAGACACCAAATCCGAAACCGGAGCATGACCAGAAATGACAAGAGACTGACCTCTATCCACCCCCAAGACCACATCTTTGCCTTTACCCTGAATCTGACCACGCACAGCCAGAATTGAATGATGAGAAGGCCGCCTAAATTGAGGCCTTGAAGTCCCACGGGAAGGCCCACCAACATGGTGACGATCACCTAATCTGCCTGCACGCTCAACCGTTTGCCAAGCATTACCCTGACCAGAAACTGTCCCCTTATAGCTAAGAGACTTGTCCGACAACACATCCACTGCAGCCACATATGAATTCTCCTTCTCAAGATTCTTAACAGATGAGTACTTCTCAACTGCATGTCACAAACTATGACAGAAACTACAATAGCCAACCAGCCTACCATACTCAAAACCAATATTAACTACTTCACCTGGCCAAAATACCACAGGCCTATCGAAGACCAGAGGCTTGAGACCATTAATCTCAACCTTAACCCTCCCATAGTCCATATCAATCTCCAAAACTTTGCCCAAAGCCTCACTGATAGCTTGAAATGAGATTGGAGCTTGATACTGTCCCGGAAGTCCCAACAAACGAACCCAGAAAATGATCATTGAAGGAAAACTAGAATCAACAACCGGTTGCCACCTAACCAACGTCACCATCCAGTAATAGAAATGAAATGGTCTCAGCTGTAACACCTCTTCGATATCCTCTTTATTATCAAAGTCAAACACCAAACCCAAGATCCAAACCACGGACACGATTCTGCATCCTCCAAATCTTAGGGAAACGAAGCAAAAGAGCACCCACATCCTGAACTGCAGGATTAAAGCAACGACCCAGCAAAGTCTTCTCATAGCCCTTAATGAGATCAGAATTATCAAAAAACGGAACCTTAATAGGAGAAAGATGAGAAGAAGCAGAGGACAAAGCCATAGCGTCCACAAATAACACGAAACCAGAAAAAGAAAATGCCAAAAATTCTGAACAAAAAAGCATAGGAAGCCTTCGATCTACAACGTAAAGAATATATAAGCCCCTAACAATACCAAAAATCCCTAAAAACCTCATCCCCATCTGCAGAATAATAGAAATCGATACTTGAAATTCAAAATTCAAATACCCATAAAATCGGAACTTCCAATCACATTCAAAATGTAACAGGCAAATAATCAAAAGAGAAACAACGATCAACAGAAGCAAAACCCAGTAACAAAATGACAAAACCGAGCAAGACCATAAACCCTCCTCCACCAAAAACCAAACCCACGAAGAAGTTGTCCCCAAAAACGAATTAAAACTCACCGAAAAAGACAAAAACCAACCACCTCCGACCAAAATCACACATATAACAACTCCGAACCTTGACCACTGTGGCCCAAACGAAACTCCCACCACCACCTTCAACCTCCTGACGAAACTCACAGAACAAGGATGAAGAGCACCAACCCAATCAATCCAGCCGATTAGATCTGAAAACCCCATAGAACCAACAACAACAGCATCGATCCACCGAGACGCATAAAACCCACCATCCGAACCAAGACCAAACAAGAACCGCGACGAAACCAGCTGCACAACAGACAAATTCATCACCAAAGGAAAACGAGGATCGCCATAGAAAGAGAGGGAAAAGCTTTTTTAACCTAAATTTCAAACTTTTTTAAAAGGTTTTTTTTATAATTAAATATTTTTAAAAAATTATCTTAAAGTATATTTATTTTTTTATTTTTAATATATAAATGCAGAAAATAAATTGATCGTCGGATCCGACATGTGGAACAATCCTGTTAATGAGTAACTTTGAAACATTCTACTTTATATAATAAGATTATAAATAAAAATAATTATTTACAGTCCTTTTATATTAGGATTGTGGATAGAGATACATATTTTGTGATAAAGATAAATATTTAAAATTTTTTATCTTAAAAGTAAATTTATGTTCTATTTTTAAATGCAGAAAAAAATTGATCGTTAGATATGACACGTGGAACAATCCTGTTAATGAGTAACTTTGAAACATTCTATTTTATATAATAAGATTATAAATAAAATTAATTATTTATAATCCTTTTATATTAGGATTGTTGATAGAGATACATATTTTGTAATAAAGATAAATAATTTAAAAAGTTTATCTTAAAGTATATTTATCTTCTAAATTTTTAACATATAAATACAGAAAAAAAATTGATCGTTGGATCTAACACGTGAAAAAAATGCACTGTTCTCTGAAAAACCATAACCGTCTTGTTGAACCGAAGCAAGCCAACAATATTTAAACCTTAGATTTAAAATCCCTATTAACTACGTATGTAGCAAGGTAAAGCGACTTTTAGATGTCTATATCTTTAGCTAGAGCATTTAATTATAAAAAAATTGGGTTGTGGAGATAATATTTAATTACTTACCAAAATATTTATTATTATAATTTTGATTATTTATGGGTAACTCAAATAAATTATTCTAATTATTTGCTTTTGTACCAACTATTAGTAATCCACATCCAAATCTTGAAACTAAAAGTTTTTATATCCTAAAATTGAAAACGCTTAGAGCGGATAATTTGGATATATACCTTGCACAATTTGTATAAAGCTACTATTTTACATACTTTTTTGAGAGAATTGCAAAAATGCTATTCAAAAGAAAACATTTTCATCACTGCTCTTATTTTTGGACACTTTCAGAAAATGCTTCTTATTATAGAAAAATGACCAAAATACCCATTATTATATTTTTTATATTTTTACAATATTTTGTCCCGCCAAAAAAAAGTTTCCAAAAGAAAAAAAAACTTTTTTTCCGCCAAATTTTTTCCTGACTGACGAAAAAATTTTCACACCAAAATTTTTTATAAGGGAGTTTATAAATTTTTTTTATAAGAGACCTTATAAAATTATAAGGCTTTATAAGAGACATTATAAAATTCATTAGGCTTTATGATAGAGCTTATATAATTCATAAAGCTTTATAAGATACCTTATAAAATTTATAAGGTGTTGATAAAAAATTTACAAGGTGCTTATAAAAATTTATAAGGTATTTAAAAAACTTTATAAAAGAGCTTACAAAATTTATAAGGCTTTATAAGAGACCTTATAAAATTTATAAGGCTTTGTGATAGAGCTTATATAATTTATAAAACTTGATAGGAGAGCTTACAAAATTTGTAAGATGTTTATAAAAATTCATAAGGTGTATACCAAAATTTATAAGGTTTTATAAGAGAGCTTATAAAATTTATAAGGTGTTTAAAAAAATTTATAAGGTATTTATAAAAATTTATAAGGCGTTTATAAAAATTTATAAGGTGCTTATAAAAATTTTATAAAGATTTATAAGCAAAATTATAAAAAAATTTGGCGGGAAAAACAAAATTTTTTGGCGGGTAAATTTATTTTCCTGTAAACTTTTTTTTTGGCTCAAAATTTTTTTTTTACAAAAAAAAATTATAACAATTTTTTAAAGGTATTTTTGTCATTTTTGTATTAATGAGGGGCATTTTTTAAAAGATTAATTTCAAGGGGTATTTTTGCAAAGGGGTACACTAAAAAGGGCATTTCTCAAGATTCATTTACTTTTTTTAACAGAAAAGAAAATACTATAATTTTTTTGTCATAAAACGAGTACTAGGCCCTGTCGGAGGTGTATCCGAGATCCTACTTCGGTCCACAGAAAATAACGGCTTGAATATAAAAGAACCACTCGGTTGCAAGCACTAAGTCTTCAACTCGGATAACATATTCGACTTGGCAAAAAGTCTCGTCTCGGAAGGTTCCACGAACCTGAAGGGAAGTCGGATGACACATCAGCATACAATAACTGGAATTTTTCCTGTTCTGATATGGAAAACTTCCACAAATCTAGCATGAATCTTAACAGATTCAGTCTTATCGACAAGATTTATAAATTTTCTTTTATTTTCTACACATGTAAACCGCCTCTATAAAATATAAATAGAGGCACAACCCTTCAGTAAGGAAGATCTTCTTTTTGGACATTCAAAGTTTAATAAGAACACCTATTCGACCTTCACCTGCCTTATTATTCATTTAACTAAGCTCTTACTCCCGTTCAAGTCCACAAGTGTCCTTGCCCATTTTTTCCTGCACTATTAATCAGGAACCACCGTTTTAGTACTCGTTGTGCTAAACCCGGTTCCAATAGTTGGCGCCGTATGTGGGGAAGATAACAAAAGAAATCTTCGCAAATTTAAGAGGAAACTATGAGATTAAGAACATGGTGGACAGAGAACTCACTATTAGCTCACCAGAAAAGAGGGAAACTTTCCCTCAGGAACACACCGATCCAGCAGATGGATTGACCATTGATACAACGCAGACTCAGAAAGAGAGTAGATAGGAAACTCCGGAGGATGAAGACCTTCCACCGCCACCACTGCCACCACTGGGGTCACCTACACTCGGAACTTTAGTGTGTAACCTAATCACACAGCATGAAGCTTCTGATCGAAGAAATGCCAAGAGGTTCGACCGGCTTGAATCTCGCTTGGATGAGAGTAGTCTCCCAACTATTCAAGTCGGCAGACCATACGCAGAGGCATTGGCTAGTGTTCAGAGGATACTATTTTGGGACTTCTCGAGTCCACAACTAGTCGCCACCTCGGTACAGGATCACTCTATGGTACCGAGCGCGTCAAGACAGCAAAGCCAGGTGACCTTGGATGCTGCTACCGTATTAAAGTTGATGGACGACATCAAGTCCAAATTCCATCAAGCTACTAGCTCGGCACCCGAGATAGGAAGGATCCTAGCTCAGGCGCAAAACTCGCCATTCGGACCACGACTACGGAGAGTCTTGGTAATTAGAGGATTGCGACACCGATGCCTCTTTTACAATGGGAACTCGGATCCTGTGGAGTTTATGAGCGCCTTCAACGTCATGATGAACAATACCAACTACACCATAGACAACAAAGATGCGGCCTGCTGCCAGCACTTTGCGAAAAATTTAACCGGAGACGCCTTGGTATGGTTCACTAAGCTTCCCGCTGGAACAATCGAGAGCTTCAATCAACTCGCCGAGTTGTTTATGAAGCAATATGCTATGTTCGTCAATCAGGACATCTCAATCGCTGAACTGAGATCTTTGAGGCAAGGCTTTGACGAACCTTTGAAGTTGTATCTCAGACGCTTCAAAAAGATACTGACCAAGGCCAAGGTCAGTGACGATATGGCAATCGAAATCCTTCAAACTAAAATGGTGACCGATGAGGCGTTAAAACGGGACCTTTTCGTCAACAGGCACAATAAGATCTCTGAAGCCTTATGTAGGACAGCGAGGCACGCAGAATATGTAGAAGAAAAACAAATACTCTCACAAAACCAAAGTGGACAGCGAAATTTGGCAGCCAAAGAGCAGAAAGAGATGCACTACGAGCCTAGGCAGCATAATAGAGGCAAGGCAAACTCGGTAACCTCTTTCTGAGTCGGGGAGAATAATAGCCCCCACGATAAATCATTCAATAACACCTATAATCGGAACAAATATTGTGGGTTCCACACAAAAGCAGGCCATTCGACCGCAAAGTGCAAACAGCTGCAAGAATTCATTGCTGAGAAATTCAGCAAAGGAGAATTGGAGGTCTCAGAAGAAGAAACCCAGAAGTATATAGTACAGAAGCGGAAAAAAGATGAGCAACGAGAAGCCGCCTTCAAGTCTGCAAGCCCAAAGGCTGGTGCTTCTAAATTAGCAAAGAGGCAAGACCAGAAGGAGACAACGGCGGATCTGGCAATCCATGGTTGTTGTCGGTGTAATCATGGGCGAATTACAGTTTTGTGATGACACTATTCACTCAATCAAAATATGAGCGGAAGGTAGTCACCTCAGTCAACCAGGAGTCCGTCAAAGAATATATGCACGTTGTAGATTTGATGATCACTTTCACCGCGGAAAATGTCAAAGGAGTTAGCTTTCCACACAACGATTTTCATCGATATTGGGAGTTCAGTAGATCTTATTTTCAAAGAATTTCTCGGTAAGATGGTACTGCCAGACGTCCACCTTAAGCTCGTAGATAGAACCTTGACTGTGTTTGATGGAAGCACAATCAACACAATTAGGTGAAATTAGCTATCCGAGTTGCTGGACTTACGAGATGGATCAAACTACTTGTTGTAACTAAACCACCCATCTAAAACATGATCTTAGGAACACCTTGGATACACACGATCATCAATGCGTTAAGATTCCAATGAACAAAGGAGTCTACACACTTAAAGGCGATCAGAAATTGGCCAGAACTTACTTCATCGCTGAACTGGAGTTAACAAAAAAATCATGCAAGAACACAACATCAGTAGGAAGAGCACTCACCTAACCACCTGCTCCCGAGAAGACCAACCAGTCAACTATCGAGCTCGTCAACATTGACTTGGCCGATTCCGACAAAGTGCGTAAGCATCGGTATCAACCTAAGCAAATCCATCAGGAAAAAGCTAATACATCTCCTCGAAGAGAGCCAAGCGATATGCCTGGAATCAATCCGACAATCAGAAGCCATAGGCTAAATATTGATTCGACGTATAAGCTGATAAAGCATAAGAGAAGAAAGCTCTGGCCAGAAAGAACAAAGGTCGTGATCGAAGAAGTAAAAAAGCTGATTGAAATTGGGTCAATCACCGAAGTTCAATACCAGAATGGCTACCTAATCTGGTAGTCGTTCCCAAAAGGAACAGAATGTGGAGAGTCTGCGTTGACTTCACCGATCTCAATAAGGCGTGTGCAAAGGACAGCTACCCACTACCAAATATTGACCGAATTCTCGAAGCAATAACCAAAATCGAGCTTCTCTCATTTATGGACACTTTCTCAGGATACAACCAGATCCAAATGCATCCTAACAACATGGAAAAGACATCGTTCATCATAGAGCGAGATACTTATTGTTACAAAGTAATGCATTCGGGCTGAAGAATGCTAGAGCTATCTATCAGCGCCTGGTAAACAAAATATTTGCCGATCAATTCGGGAAAACCATGGAGGTATATATTGACGATATGCTAGTGTAGTCGTTAAGGGCAGAAGACCATGTCTACCATTTAGCCCGTTGCTTCAGAACTCTGAATGAATACCAGATGAAACTTAACCCGGCAAACGGCACCTTTGGAGTTACTTCAGGAGAATTCCTTGGTTATATAGTCACTCGACGAGGAATTGAGGCAAACCCAAAATAGGTCACGACAATTCAAGAGTTACCTTCTCCAAAGAATAAGCGAGAAGTTTATAGATTGACAGGACGAATAGCCGCCCTTGAATCGCTTCATATCGCGCTTGACAGATAAATGTCTTTCGTTCTACAACTTGTTGCGCGCAAATGAAAAATTCAAATGGGACGAAAGCTGCGAGAAACCTTTCTCTGAATTGAAAAAGTATCTCTCAACCCCACTGATACTCGCTAAGCCAGAAAACAGAGAACCACTGTATTTATACATTGGGGTATCCACCTTGGCAAATAGTGGTGTACTAGTTCGAGATGACAGAGGAACTCAGTACCCGATCTTCTATGTCTACAAGTCGTTAGACGGAGCCAAGTCCCGATATCCAACCACGGAGAAACTTGCACTAGCAGTAGTTACCTTTGCGAGGAAGTTACGCCCTTACTTCCAATCACACACCATTATATTGCTAACAAATCACCCATTGATGACTATACTGCATAGTCCAAATAAGTCAGGACGACTAACGAAATGGGCGATCGAGTTATGCGAGTACGATATCGAATTCAAGGGACGTACGACCGCAAAATCACAAGTCCTAGCCGACTTCATAGTCCGCATCTAGAGCCTCTAGGCTTTGAAGAGAACCAAACGTGGAATCTTCCTCACAACATGGCTCAGGCGTGGGAATCAGGCTAGAGATTCCCACGAGAGAAGTTCTTGAACATCCTTTCCGACTTGCATTCCAAACCTCCAACAACGAGGTGGAGTTGATAAGTGTGACTCTTAATGGTTTTAGAGTATTATTTTAGGTTGTTTTTGTATCCGTTTAGCTAGTTTTCCTTGCATTTAGGTCCATTTAGGTTAGTTTTGCATTTTTTGCATTTGCATTTGGAGTTTTGGATTTCCTAGGTATTGGAGCAAAAAGGAGCATAAAATGGAACTAAAATATCGAAACAAGCTGCTAAGAAGAAAAAGTTGCTCAACACTTGGATTGCTACCTCGCGGTTCGCTGGCGAGGATCACTCAGTTTGCTAACAGAAAGAA
>OVBA01005872.1:0-18548 GCA_900406435.1 Lepidium aucheri
AAATCTACCATTACATGAAATAAATCTACTATCAATGTCCGTTTTACAGAGGCGGTAGATTTCATTAAGGATATTTTTGGAAAAACGTTTTTTGTCACCAAAAGAAATAAAGGGTATTTTTGTATTAAATGAATTTTATAATATATTTGAATAATTTTCAACCATAAATATCATTCTAGTAATTAAATAAAACTTTAAGATTATTTTAGCTAATCACCCTTAAAAAATAGAGGAGGTAACATTTTTTATGATGAAGAAATCAAAAAGTTGCCTCTACCAACTAACAAAACCACTTGTTTGTTAGTTTCGAGCTGAACTACTTCATATTTTTTTTGTAATAAAAATTTATCGGTGGCCCAATAGTTGTCCACTTTCTGGACTTATGGGCCAATTTCTACAACTTTTATTGCTTACAATAACGGTCCATAAACTGTTAAAACCGAGGTTCCATAATAAACCAGTCAATTCACCGGTTAAATCATATCCAATCCCCGGTTATGCTGGTTGAATCGATGGTTTGATATTAATTTTGGTTAAACTTAGACAAAAAAATACCTAATTGAAACTAACTAGACAAAAAAGGATATTCTTTTTCTCATTTCAATTATTTAAACCGGTTTAAATTACATCATAAAACCAACTTGATAATCGTAGCTATACATTTAATCAGACATTGTCATAATCAATGTTAAATAATTGATCATTCAATTTACGACTGGTCTAAGTCAAAACTCGAAACGGTCTTCAAGTCTGAGCACGGACTAACGGAGAAGGTGGAACCGGTGAACGAGGTGAGAAGAAACCATCTTCGAACCGTCTAGTATCATTGAAGCTTAACCGGAGACTACTCTGCCAACACAACTTCTTCTTCTTAGCCATCATAGTTGTTGCAACCATTGGTTTAGTTTGTTTCAAGCTCTCTTCTTCAAGTTGGCTTGTGAACACTCTGATCCTCTCTAGAGCCGTCTCCATCGTCTTGTGGTCCATATTTGCAAAACAAACTCTAAACCATCCCGGTTCATGGCAATGGAACGAACCACCTGGAGAGACGTTTAACTTCACCTTGTGGACAATCACACGCCATAGCTCAGTCTCTGAATCGAATGTAGCAGTCTTCAAGAGATTTCTTAAATCCATCCACAAGAATAAACCGGCTTTGGCTTTTAACCAACCAATTCCTAAACCGTCTAAACCGGTGGTTAACTCTGCATGTCTTGCAGCTAACCGCAGTTTGCTCTCACGGAGGAATTCGTCTACAAAGTCTTCATCAGATAACATTTTAGCGATTAAATGCTGCGTTTGCGATGAAACCAAACCGAAACTCGACATTTTCCTCGCGATTTGAACCACCCGGTCATTGTAAGAGTATACAATACCGACTCTTAAACCGGGTAAACCCATATCTTTAGAAAGACTATAGACAATATGAATTAAATCACGGTTGCAATTCGGAACCTCTTCAATTACTTCTGTAACGCTAATAAACTCAGATTGACCAAAAGTAGTCGCAGCGTAGATTTCATCAGCAATGAGGTGAATTCTTTTGTCATTGGTGAACTTAACCAATGATTTCAAACATTCCCGGTCTAATGTTGTACCAAGTGGATTCGAAGGATTGGTCATGAGTAAACCTTTAACCGGAATATTCGATTTCCGCGCGTTTTCATACGCCGCTTCTAAAGCTTCCACCGTGATTTTAAACCCATCAGAGCTATGACAAGTAACCGGTACAAGATTCACTCCGGTTCTCCATCTCAAATCTCTATCAAACCTGAAATCAAACCAAATCAAAATTAAGAAACCAAACTAAACCAGATTAAACCAAAAGGACCAAATTTGAATGTTTTGAACATACCCTGGATAATAAGGAGTCGGAACTAAGAAACCATCGCCGGGATTGGCTAAACAGAAAGCAACCGTCTCATGAGCTCCGGTTGCGCCACCGCTCATAACAATCCGGTCAGGATCAAACTTAACTTTGTTGTTCCTTGTCTTCTCCATAAATTTCGCTACAGCCTGGAAGAAATTAGAGAAATCAACGTTAAAAATCAATCACCAATTACCAATCCAAAAGTGATACGAACTGATGTTTTTTTTACTTACTTGTCTGAATTCAAGCAAGCCATGATAATCCTGGAAGACAGCAATGTCACTGAAATGATTCACACCTTGTGCTGTACAAATCGAAGCTTCTGGATGTTTTAAAATCCATTTACGCATCAAATCTCCACAAAGCTACACAATTAAGAATAGAAAAAAGATTAGGTTTTTAGGTTAGAGAAATAATCAAGGATTAAAGTTTGGGTTTTTATTAAAAAATTACCTGATTTTCAGCGAGACCCATCTGAATAACACCATCGGGTCTATCAATTGGGTGAAATGGGTTTTCTTCATAAGCTTTCCAACCATCGAAATAAGAAGAATTCTCGCCGTGACCATCACCAGAAGCGATTCTCGACAATAGATTAAGATCTTTCTTCTGTGTTGCAAAAGTTGACATTTTTTTTTTGTGTTCTTCTTCAAATGGAGGGAGATTTAAAAGATTTTTATGATTTGTATTTGTTTAATGTTGTGAATTGAAGATTTAGAGAATGTGATTTGAAGTGTTGGGAAGTGAGTTTGTGTGTATATATAGAGAGATCTGGAGAGTTATAGTTACACGGTAGGAGAGTTAAGCAGAGAGAAGGTTCTTAGAAAGAAGGAGCACTATAAAAGTAGATTTTACGAAATAGTCCTCAATGTTTTTGGTGGATTTGTATGACTTATATGAATTAGTGTTTTGGATGGATTTGAACCAATTATTTGTAAAAGAAGTGGACCACTGTTGGGGAGACGGAACGAAAGTGTGTCGGTTTTGGCATTTGGGACGTGTGAACTAAATTTTAGTTCCAATTTTGTTATTATGATTATATACACTCATATAAAATGGGGAAATGTATATATAACCCCCCAAAAAAAACATTGGATTTGAAATATTTTTACCAAACAAGATGTAATTGGTCTTCAGAAAACAGTATCAAATTGAGCTACAATTAGCCATGGACATTCGGTTCTTCAATTCGGTTCAGTTTTTTTAGTTTTGGTTATAATTTTTTTGTTATGAATTTATAGTGACCAATAGGTACATATTCAAATTCGGGTTCGTTTAAGTTCGAGGTTTTGTATCTAACTTTAAAAAAAAAAACAAAAAGTCCTAGAAAAATCATAAATGAATTATAAAAATTGATTTTTTAGTTTTAAAGTAATTTTGTTTCAAATTGACTAACAAATTTGGATTTATAATTATTATTTTGGATATTAAGTTATTAAATTCTATATAAATAATTATTTTAAAATATATAATTGTGTTGCAAGTGACATTTAGCCTAGTGGCAGATGGTAAGTCTACTAAAGGCAGACACACTTGCACATCCTGGGATCGAGTCTCACCACCTATATTATATAGGAACTTGGCTAATGAGCCGGCCAGTTGTGCCACAATTAACAAAAAAAATATAGTTGTGTTTCGGTTCTTTCAGATAACTATTCAGTTCTTGGTTTATATCTATTCGGTACTAATTCTTTTGGTTCTTAAATTTAGGAATCATTCACTTAGTTAAACAGTTCTAATTTGGTTTGATTCCTTATATTTTAGATATATTTGGTTCAGAATTTTGATTCCGAATATTATGCACAGAGGTAGCTACAACAATCAAATAAACAAAACATCATTCTTTTAACATATTTTGCTGATAAATTAATATACTTTTGCCAGATAGATATTAGTCATATATTTTAAACATCATCACGTTTGGAAAATTAAATTTAATAAAATCGAATTTAATATACATATATAAAAGTGTTACTAAAACTCTATCCAACTAAATTGTTTGGACTATATCATTATTACATAATATAATTCATTCATTAACAAATAGGTCAACATCACTATGTAATAACTCTACTATATATATAATACTATTATTATATATTTGTTAGTAGTATTTCCTACGAAAGTTTACAATTCTGTTTTTTTTTCCCTTTGTTGGTAGAAATGATTTGTACCTTTGTCTCATTGTACAATTTCCTTTTGACAAAATTACTAGCATTTGTAACCTAAATCATTTAGCTAAAGTTTGCAAGTAATGCTAATGACTAAACCTCACTTAATATTCTTTTCTAAGTAAAACAAGATCTCGAACCATGGAACATACGATTGTAATGTTTTATTTTACAGGGTTAAATGTATATATTTCACATATTACCTTGGGGACTTAAAGAATTAGGGTTTAATAAAAATATTGCTAGATTTGCAAATATCGTGACGGCATGAACACAAATTAAAGGTTGGGACGGTTGGAATGTGCCCCTTTTGTTGGGCATATATTAATATAGTACGACTTTTCTTGATTTTGACATAGAAAACTAAAAAGTATTCCTTCTCCCTCTATCCTAAAAATTAATCAGTATTTTAATTTATTATAGTATAATCAATCACAAAAAAATTACAGAATATTAAGAGTCAAAAGTTATTAAATACATTAATTTTTTATTGGAATTCACAAAACATCTTACTAAATGGAACAAATCAAAAATTATAAAACATCTTATATATTGGGAGAGAGGAAGTATTATAAAAGTATTTACTTTAAATATAATTATGTTAACAAAATGTGATACATAATTTCAGTCTTACATGTGAGGTTATGCAATGAATTAAAATTAAACTTCGATAGATTAACAAAAATAGACATTTTACCATTTTTTTATTAATATTGGGCCTTAACTAACCGGTACATTAACCATATTACTACGTATTGTTGGCAATAAAATTCGATTTTCGGATGTATAAATATATCTGTCCTTAGTGGATTTACCACATGCCACAAAGCTAAAAGATACTTGTAACATTTCACCATTTTAACTATATATTTTTCCAAGTTTTTATATCAACCTTTAAATTTAAAAACTTAATAAAAATGAAACTGAAAATTATTGATGTTGAAAACTAAGATATTCGAAAAATGACTTGATCAAGTGATTAAATCTTTTTATGTTGTCTTTTATTTTTGTTAACTCTGACCACAACTAACCGGCTCATTAACCAAATTTTTTCATGATATAAACAGCAGGATTCGATGTCTAAATGTGCAAATGCGTCTGCTTTTAGTGAATTTATCATCTGCCACTAAACTAAAAGTCACCTGCTATATTGTCTTTTTTTGTCAACGTTGAACCACAACTAATCAACCAATTAGTCAAATTCCTACATAATATAGACGTTGAGATTTGATCTCTGGATATACAAGTGTGTCTGCCATTTAATCTACCAATTGCCACTAGACTAAATGTCAGTTGCGCTATATTATCTTTCCTATATCGAAATTAGATTTAAAAACTTGGATAAACTCACGTAATAAATAGTTTGGATTTTGGACTATGATCGGAATTTGTTGGTCAGTTAATTAATAAAAAGAAGAAAAAACTAAGAAATTCATTAAAGAAGGTTTGTTGAGATTGGGCCAGATTGCCACCTTCTCCACAATAATGAACTCAAAACACGTATTGATGTTTTAACTTTATTTACTTGTTTTTTCCTCTCAATTATTCTTTAATGTTTCCATTAATGTAATAATGTTGTTCAATTGACAGCTTAGAAAGTGTAAGCTTTTGATTTAAGAAAATATATTTTTCGATTTCTTCTTTTCTTTGTATATTTTTGTAGTATATAATATTGAATACGTACATATCTCAAATCTTAGTGTATAAAAGCTAGAATGAGTAATAATGATAGTGGCAGACATTGGACCACATTTGGTCGTGTTATACTTAAATGCCAATTTGGCTGCCTCAAAGACCAAAGTAACATTCCACAAAGATTTTTCCAGTCAAAATCAAATATAGCATAGTGATAATTTTTAGAGCCTTCACTTTGACCAACAATCTCTCAACGAATAATATATTTCACGTCCTAATTTGGAATTGATAACTAAAACTTTTAAATGATCTCGTTAGCTAGATTCTACAATTAATTTTTTTTAACAAATAACCATTAGATCAATAACAAGATTCGATACATACCCTGAATTTTCCAAATGGAACCGGGTGAGATTTGAACTCAGCACCTCACACCTAACTAAATTAGGGCAAGCTAACTAAACCACCTGTTTCTTATTTAGAAATAAATTTATAAGAAAAAAATAAGTAATTTTTTACTTTACTTTTAGGTCTTATTCAAAAATCTATATATTTAGAAATCCATAGAAAATATATTTTTGTATTAACTAAAATTTATAAAATAATAATAATAATCAACTTCCGACATATTTTATAGTCGTCAAAAATTCATCAGAAATACTCCAAAATTTCCAACAAACTTTTGACAATTCAACAAAAATTATATTTTGTTGAATTTTACTATTGAAAATTTTGTCTAAAATTCACATTATATTTTGTGTTTTTTTGTCTCTTCAGGTTTTTTTTCTTCATATTAACTAGAATTCAATCTTCTTTGGTCTCAATTGTAGTCTTAACAAAATTTATGTTCTGGAAATCTTTTTGGCAGACCTATACTTTTTAGTCAAAACATAAATGAAATAATTAGGTCTAGTTTCCACTTATTTTGCGTAGTTTGACACCAAAGTCGTAGCTCGTAAGTCGTAACTAAAGAAATCATTATTACATTTTTAAAGGCGTCAACATTTGTAGTTGACAACTTGACATAGTCACAAAATCAACTTATTAAGTTACCAGGTGGGTCGATGAAATACAACGACCTTATATGTAGTTTTACTTTTATTACTATTAGTAAACTCATTTCATTTTTTATTCTTTAATTAAATACTCCTTCCGTTTCTTTTTATAAGTTGTTTTGCTTGAATGCACATCTATTAAGAAATTTTTTGCTTTTTGTTTTCTCAATAAAAAGTTTATCACTTTATCTCAACATTTAATTAAAAAAAGAAAAGAAAATTAACTTTTTAAATAAAAAATTATTTTAATTTAACTTTTAACTTACTTTTTGTCTTGGTTTTGTAAAACAACTTATATTTTGAAACAAAAAAACCCTCTAAAACAACTTACATTAAAACGGAGGGAGTATATTTTTTGTTTCATTTGACTGGACAATTTTTTTTAACCTCATCGTGATTTGTAGTCTAAAAGTCAAACAATAACTTCTATATTGTCTTTCTGTATTGAAAAAATAGAATTTGGCTTCTATTTTTATTTAGAACTTGTGTCTTTAAACTTTAATCTTTAGTGTTTGACTTATTCTTCAAATCATAATATGTAAGTGAATAGTTCGAATGAACTATCAAGTACAAAATCATGGTATAATAATTCACAATTCTGAGAAAATTTATAGTTTTTGAAAGACAAAGAATCAAAGATTGAAAAGAAATTCACTGATATCACAAACTTTTATATTCGGTCGGCCACTATGTCAAATTTTTTTTGTTATATGATGTATTTTATTTTTATCGGTTTTAAACTCATATTTTCATGTGTTTTTTGAATCTTTTGTTAGTCATTTAAACTCTTTTCAGGTACAAAACGAGTTATAATAGAACTAAGCACTCAACACATGAATTGGAGCAAAAAATATAGGCTTTGACTGGAACTAGTTTTTGAATAGGTTATTGGTTTTTGTTTTTCGAAAAACCATTTTTACCCAATCATAATTTTGTAAAAACTGTTTTCAAAACCTGAAAATAGTTTTTAGATTATATATCATCATTTAAGTTTTTGATTTCTTGTTTTCCTAAAAACTAGGAAAATTTAGTTTTTGAGAATGCAATATTGATTTCTCTGGAAATAGAAAACCAATTTTTATGGATTTTTGCAAACAAAAACTGAGATGCAAAAACTAAAATTAAAATCAAAATCTAAAAACCAAAAACTGAAATCTAAAAACTAAAAACTAAAAACCAAAATCTACCTACCATTCATAGCCATCATCTTTGGCGTTTTTGGACGTTGAGATCGACCGCTCGATCCTATTATTAACAGAAGATGTGTACGATTGAAGGATCGAGCAGCTACTTCGTGGAGCCGTTCTGAAGCGAAGACCGATCGATCTACATCAAGATCGACTGTTCCAACCTCTAAGAAGAAATTTGCATACAGTCTGAAGAACGACCACCATGATCCGGGATCGATCATTTCATAGTGGTGGATAGATCGATCTCCACCTGGATTGACCGATCAACGGGCCTGCGCGAAGAAGAACCAGATTTTCCTTAATTCTGTCCGGTTTACTTAATTTATACCAGACATATTTTTAACCTTTTTAATTAGGTTTTTGGAGTTTTTAGAGACATGCTTAGATATTTTCCGAGAGCCGATTTTTACTTTTGATTATTGTAAGCTTTGGGAAAAGATTTCATCATCTACACTTTGGAGAAGAATTCTGAACCCTTTGATATTTTATAGCAATTCATTATGCTTTCTTTCAATTCAATTGTTGTGTTTTCTTTAATCATGTGTGAGTAGTTTCATAATCAAGTCTAGAGTTTTCTAGGGATTTAGGGAATCAATGAATTATGAACAAATAGGACATGATCTTAAGCATTCTCTATCTATTGTTGAGTTCAATGCTAACCTGATCACCTAACTTATGATCGTAGGTTGTTTAACTCACTAAAATTGCATTTTAGATGCCTGAATTAGCATAGATGAGCAATTAGTCTTTAACCAACAAAAGTTGATCTTAAGGCTAATTATGGACTTATCATACATGTTCGATAATGCATGTTTAGATCTCTAGGACCAAACAACAGTTTTGGATTCTAGGTTGTTGATATAGTAGTCGATGTCACGACAGTGAATTTGCTATACTTTTATGTCTCTGTCAAGAATTGGTTGAATTTTTGCTCTTAATAGTTTCTTGATTTCAATTCCTTACTTCCTAATAAATTCTTTTTGCTTGATGGGTTTATTATTGAATTTTATAATTGTTAATTGTTTCTTTTTTCGTCGAAATTCTGAATGATTCATTAAAAGTCTGAAACATAGTGGGCCTCAAATAAGGCCGATTTAGCTAGCTTGTCTACTAAGCTATTACTGTTGCGATTAATATGAAAAAGTAGAAAGGATTAAATGATCTAGCAATTGAGATTATATCAAAGGCGATACCGTATAGATCTTTGAAGCTTGTACTGTTCTTCACCGACTGGATTAATTGAAGAAATTTTAGTATACTCTCAAGTTTCTGATTCCTAATTCACTTGCTTGGTACATGGCTGCGATCATGGCGAGCCCTTCGACAACTAGTGGAGATCGCGTGAAGCTTTTCGTCGCAGACAAATTAGTAAGCTCTTTACTATCTTCATCCTGAATAAGTCATCCTAGTCCTGCTATTAAAGAGTTGTTGTCCCAAGCCGGGTCAGTCCATACCTTGTAGCATTTTTTCTTTTCTTTGAATATGAACATCTTTTTCTTTTTGAGGTTCAGTCTCAATTGTAGTTTCTTTTGCATCTTGCCATTCCTTGATCTGTGATATTATTTTGGTTGATATTTCCCCTTTAGAGAGGTGATTTGATCTTTCAGTGGTGAGTTAATTGCTTAAGTTGTTAGTTACAATCACCACTTCTTTTGAATTTCTTATCTTGAATTAGATTTAGAAATCGATAGTGCATTACTTCGTTTTCGTGGATTCGATCCCTAAGTATTACTCTGATTTGCTGTGTACTTGCAGTAGAATATTATGGTTAAAACTCTGAGTGTATTATTGTAAGTATAATGTTTTGTGCTAAAAAATGCTAGTTTTGAGTTATTGCTACGTTTTGTTAAAATTAGATCTATAAGATCTGATTTATAGTGCAATCACACTCTTTAAATCTCTATGTTTAATTTCATATGTAATAGAGTTAAGAATTCCAAATGCCTAAACTAACTAAGAGCACCTCCAATGGAGGTTCTTAGCTCATGATTCTTAACATTTTTTTTAATAAAAAATTAAGAAAAGTACAAAAAAATCAAGAGAAAGGAAAATAAACGTTTCTTAAACTAGAACTTTAAGAAATGGTTCTTACCAAATGTCAAGTTTTTGTTGGACAATAGCTTTTTAAAAATTAAAATAAAAATAAAAATAAAACTTTTACACAAAATATTATTAAACTATTGTTTAGATACTTTGAAACCATTGAAGATGTTCTAAGACATGTAACCATGAGACTGAACAAACTCGATTCTTTTGTATCAATTTTAAAACTTATTATTATTATTATTTTTTTTCTGTTTTTTTTGTCAATGAGTCAGTCATATAGGTTTAGTCTGCAGAAATTGGGTTATCTACCCGTTTAGGTTATGGAGCTGGTTAGATTCTCCTTTCTCTCCATTGCTTTTCAAAACTCTTTATCTAACACAATATCATACATGATTAGACTTAACTATTCTTACGGACACTCATCATTACTACCAACAACTTTGTTTGGAGCAAAGTTATCTCGTATAATTTTCTCTATAATCATCGTTAAGACATTTTTTCACACTAGTTTTGTCATTAACCATAATTTCATGTTTTCATTCTCTATGTTATTCGTAGTCAAATTTTCTATAGTTAAAGAATTTTTTTTTCCGTTAATATTCGACTACAATTGGCCGGTTTATTAGTTAAGTTCCTACATAATATATAATGTGACTCGATTCCAAAATGTGCAAATGCGTCTGTCATTAGTGAACTTACCATCAGCCACTAGACTAAATGCCACAATGTTAAAAAAAGTTTTTGAAAAGTCAATCTATTAATTTTTACAGATTTGGTTTGATATTAAAAGCAAGAAATTTTAACTTTTTGATTTTATATTTATAATTTATTCAGCCACCATCAAATAATTTTTTGGGAATAATGACCAATAAGAAGTATATTTATCTTTATGGAATTTCATCAAAATATCCTATAAGTTTACAAAATTATGAAAAATACCCTCATACTTTCATATTTAATAAAAATACTCTGAGGTATATGGACATAGATATATTTTGTCCCTTTTGGTTCAAAAGATAAAATTACCTCTAGAGTTTGAGAGAATAACACAGCGGACATAATTTTGCAAAGGATATGTCCATGTCCATGAATGAGAAATATTGGTTTATCGTGAACATATGAGACATATGTCCATGTGCATTTAAATATAATACATATGTCTATGTCCATTTACATAAAAATGGTCTAGTGTGGCAATATAAGACATATGTCCATGTTTATTTACATAAAATTAGTTTTGCGTGGACATACGTCTCATATATCCATGTCCATTTATATAAAATTGATTTAGTGTAGACATATAAGACATATGTCCATGTCCATTTATATAAAATTGGTTTATCGTGGACATAAGAACATATGTCTATGTCCATTTACATAAAATTGGTTTAGTATGGACATATGAGATATATGTCCATGTCCATTTACATAAAATCGGTATATCGTGAACATATGGATATATGTCCATATCCATTTTAATATAAAACATACATCCATGTCTTTAGAAAAAGTAAATAGAGATAGGCAAAAATGTGAAAAAAATAATTTTCTCTTCATATGCAATACGTACACCATCTTGTTGACTGTGTAGAGAGATTGAATTTTCTCTTCAAAACTTTTTTAAAAGGAGATTATGCAGAAAATGGTCCGATTCGCTTTGTCGACCAAACACGCCAAATTTGACATATGTTTACACATTTATCATATGTTTTACGATAAAAGATAAATTCATGAAACTTAGTAACATATTTTCCATTGCAGTCAAATTAGGAAACTCTCGATTTTTCAAACAGAAAAGAACAACTTCAAGTGTTAAAAAAAAAACTATATATATAGTGCCGAGTTACTCTCAGTCTGGTGGTTAGGATGATCCAGCTAATGACTTAGGGCACCGGGGTTCGATTCCTCCCCACTACATTAGTAGAATTAAAAGGAAATTTTAGGGTGTGGGCTATACTATGGATTGAGCCTTGTCGATCCAATTGTTGAAAAAAAAAAAAAAACTATATATAGATCTCCAAAGTCATTCATATCATTCAAACAATTTTCTTGTACCTATCAATCCAAAAATGCCACGTTGGTACTCATGCAAATATACATGGATTAAGCAATTAATATATGCAACTAGTTATAAAATTAGAAATTTATATAAATAAAAACTTCTTAAAAAAGTCAAATAAGATGATTGTAAAGTCAAAGTTTATCTTGTGTGTTGTATAGAAAAAAATACATGGAGACTTTCAGACTAACTATATTAAAAATGTTATCCAAGCAGAATGTTTATTTATTTTAATGAATGTCGAAGCAGAAAATTCATTTCAATAGAACCATATAACAAAAGATAGCACTATTAATGTAAAAAGAGATACGTATCACTTTTAATTCACTAACTTTCTCATGTATATTTAAGTTTATTTTTCTTTCATATACAAATAGTCAAATAGATAAACTAAGTCATAATAGTCGCTCTCATATTTACAAAAAAAGTTCGAGCAAAATGAGGAAGATGGATTAAGATTGTCTGAATTCCTACATTGTAACCTGAAGAGGAAGTTCGTGTTCATTGCTTGTGATACTTGACATTACACTTGTTTGAGATGAATTTGATGTAAATCCGTCCCATTGAGGAAAAAATATTAGTTTTGTGCTTTGAACAAGTGTGAGACTTCGGCTTAGGATCCTAGTGACCACTATTTGATCATCAAACCGTTTTCTTAAAACGCAACCAGTCACAGATTCTATATTAGTTTGCAGTGATGCGAAAACTAAATTTGTTTAGATAAAATTTACCTCTACATCTTGTGAAAAGCTAAGAGTTGATATAGCTATTGTTACAACATATTCTGAGGTTCCCCTAAGCAAATTTGGAAGGCCTGGAAGGTTTACTCACGTCCTATTGAGATATGTATTAAAGGAATATTCTACATTCTATTCTGATTGAGTTTTAGGTTAAACTTATATACTTGTATAAATACTTGTAATTATCTTAATGACAAACAACCATTTCCCAAATCTCTTTATAGTATTAAAGTAGAGAATTTTTATAACTTAATTTTCTCTTTACGTCGTAAATTCTTATTTTTGTCATATTGCAATGGGAAGAAGAACTTCGAGCAGAATCTCCATGGTACAGCTTGATGTGACTGAGGAACTGATACACTATATATTTAGGAAAATATGTCTGAGAGACTGAGACCGAAACTATTCCAAGGATTATCAGCTCCAATCCACGTTTTCCATGTAGCCTACATTCCTTCTTGAGTTGTAATGTTCACCTATGTTGCATCGAAACGAAAATGGGAACGGAAACGAGAGCGGGAATCGGGACGGGAAACGGCAAAACTTAAAATTTTATAGATACGGGGACGGCATAGATATACCTATAAATATATATATAAGATATATAAAAGTATCTATTGATTTGAAGTATTAGAAAGTTAAATCATGAAATTAACACTACTTAGTTAATACTTAATTATAATATCTTAAAATATTGAAGAAAAAACTAATAATTTAGCAACTCATTCTCAAAATCTCTTGTAAAATTTGATAGTGTTCGGTTTATGAGAAGAAAAAGTGGTGTTTTTGAGTTTTGAGACTAGAGATGTTGCAATAGTTTAATCAAATTTTCCATTTTATCTCTTTGTTGTTTTTACTTTTTTGTTTCAAGAAAGAAAAAAAAAAGGAAAAACAGCCAAAGATGTTTGCGGTCATGTTCCCACCGAGTATCCGTTTTGGAAATGTTACGGGTACGGGAGACGGTGGGTTATTGACGTTTCGGTGCAACCTAGATGTTCACTCATTGCCGTTACTAGGTTCCACAACTTGTGGAAAACTAGCATGGCTAAACCAGGTTTTAAGAGCACTAAGTTATGACTCCTTGGCCTGAGAAAGCCGTTGAGCTTGATGAATATGTTTAGAGTCCGGTCTGTTTTTGTGGGATGTTCTTTTCTAATAGCATTAGGTTCATTCAGACTAATTGGATTCAGACGATGAGATGCTCTACAAGACAATTTGTACAGGCCCGATTCAACAGTACTAAAATATGTTTTTGGGCCCTAATATAAAATGAGCCTTAATTACTAATTAATTCTTTTGGGCCCTGTGCCACATGCCTAGAATCGGCCCACTAATTGAACCATTGGACCCATATACACGCCACATATCGGGCCGAATCACGCGATACAAGCACCAACCGAGTCAGTGTATGTAACAAAGAGTATAAAGACGAAGCGATAACGACGTTGCATTAATAATTAGAGCAACTAGTTTGCCCAAAAAAAAAAAAAAATTATCATCTTATATATATATATAAAAGAGAATTACTAAAAAAACCTGTTATTTTTCAGAATATATCCCTATGATCATTTTTTTCTCTCAATTTTCAAAGAAAAAATATGTTTTAAAAAGGTACATGCCAATAGAGATATTTTTAAAAATCTCCCTATAAAAAATACTTTTATTTTAAGTGTGGTTTATTATAAATTTAACATATAGTTTATAACAACCCTTAAAAATATGTTTAACGTGAGTTTTGTTACAAATTTTAATATATAAGATTCAAAATTAATAAAAATTTAATTAAAAATTCTAAAAAATCTAAAATTTAATAAATATATATTGATTACAAATTTAGTTATTAATTTTATTTTGGTTTTTGTTAGGATTCAATTTTTGAGTAAGAAGATTTAGGACACATTCTAGTATTTTGTTGGGTTCGATTCATCTAATTTGGTATGTTAATTATTTAATTTAAAAAATTTATGAAAATATTTTTGTTTCTCATTTGGTTGGATATAGATTAAATTAGGGTTTCAGATATATTTATATAAAAATTCAAAGTAAAGTTAAAATTCATAGAAAAACTATAATAAGTTAAAATTTGGTTATTGATTTGGTTTCAGTTCATGTTTGAGTTCTTTTTTGGGTACATAGATTTATGACTCATTGGGTATTTTGTCGAGTTTGGTTCTTTTAATTCAGATCGATTTCGGTTTAGATTTCAAATATTTTAAAATATCAATATGTTTCTAACAACCTAAATAAACACAATTAAAAAAAAATCAAAACAAATAAATCTCGCGTTATAATATACGTATAATCCTAATTTAATTATTTTATATACTAAAAGATATTATTAAATATATTTCCCGACTAATTAAATCTTTTTCTATACAAATGGAAATTATCTTCTTCTTTTTTCTGGGTCAAAAATGCATATAATCCAGTTTATTTACTTTTCTATTTGCTCAATGACCTTAATAAAAGGAAAATAAAGGATTTTTAAGTCGAAGGGAAGCTCAAACACAAAAAGGGCTAAGATCAGTTTTGTTTTCTATAATCACTGTCGTTTGCTTATTCTCAAATCCGGGTAAGATTCCATGGCGAAAGAGTTGGCGGAGAAAGCTAAAGAGGCCTTTTTAGATGACGACTTCGACGTCGCTGTTGACTTATACTCCAAAGCCATTGACTTGGATCCCAATTGCGCCGCCTTCTTTGCCGATCGTGCTCAGGCCAACATCAAAATCGATAACTTCACTGGTATAATCACTCTTCGTTTCCTAAATCACTGAAATTTAATTGAAAGATTGACTCTTTTGAGCCTGTAAGATTTTGGGTCCTTTCGTTTTCTCGTTACCTAATTCGATCTTCAATTTGTTGCCAGTTTAGTTTAGTTTAGTTTTAGGCTCTTTAACCAGGTTGATTACCTTGATTTTGATAACGAAACTTATTTGAGGGTTTCCACTCAATTGATTGAACGAATTGTAAATTTGTAATTTCTCTGTTTCTTATAAAATTTGGCATCAGTTTGATGTTCACATGGTTATCTTTTGTTCTCAGTAATGACTAATTTGTAACTTTGGATTGCTTCTTTATCTCATTGCTTCTTTATCTCAACGACAAGTAATAGCTTAACCCCAGTTATGGTTATGGTTATTCCTGATTCTTGCCTTAGGAAAGAATCTATGTACTTCTTCTCCAGGATTTGAAGTTTTTTGATCTGATACTTTATCTTTCATGCTTCTCCTTGAGCAGAAGCTGTTGCAGATGCGAACAAAGCCATTGAGTTGGAACCTACGTTGGCAAAAGCGTATCTTAGAAAGGGGTATGATTTTGTTGCCGTCCCTCTGTATTAAGTTTAATAATATATTTAGATTTGATTGGTATCATAATTCTATCTTCTGATGCTATATTTGCAGAACTGCTTGTATGAAGCTAGAGGAATATAGTACTGCTAAAGCAGCCCTAGAAAAGGGTGCTTCCGTTGCACCAGATGAATCAAAATTTAAGAAGATGATTGATGAATGCAATCTTCGCATTGCAGGTAGAAACATAAGCTCCATAGCTTAAGATATAATTTACTATAAGATTCTCAATGTTTGTATATACCTAGGCTTAGATTTATGATATAATCTTTCTATCTCTGTTCAGAAGAAGAGAAAGACCTGGTTCCACCGATGCCACCAAGTGTGCCTTCAAGCTCTACACCACTAGCAACGGAAGCTGAAGCTCCTCCTGCTCCAACTCCAACTCCTGCAGCACCCGCCAAACCAATGTTCAGGTACTGTAGTTATTAAAAAATGTCCTTTTCTTATTTGATTTCCACGTTCACTATGTAACTCATAAATTGATGGCTCAACAGACACGAGTTCTATCAGAAACCGGAAGAAGCGGTGGTGACAATTTTCGCCAAGGGAATACCAAAGGAGAACGTACATGTCGAGTTTGGTGAGCAGATTGTGAGTATTCCTGCAATCAGATGAATCTTGACTTTTAACTGAATCTATGAACTTCTCTTGCGTTGTAATTTAACACTATTGATTTGAGATTTTAATCTTGGCTTTTTTGTGCAGTTGAGTGTTGTAATTGATGTTGCTGGAGAGGAGGCTTATCATCTCCAGCCGAGATTGTTTGGGAAGGTATATATTAATTAGATAAATAAAATTGTGGTGTTTTCATACACACTTTAACCAATTTTTCTATATGGTTATATGTTCAGATTATACCAGAGAAGTGTAGATATGAGGTATTAGGAACCAAAGTTGAGATCCGTCTTGCAAAAGCAGAGATAATTACGTGGGCCTCCCTGGAATATGGCAAAGGGCCAGCTGTTCTGCCTAAACCCAATGTCTCATCAGGTACACCTCAGAAGGAACCATATTTGTGTTTACTTCTCTTTTTCTGAACCACAATTTTTAAACTCTGAAACAACTGAATCCAAGTCAGGGTCGTCTAGCCTCATGTAATTTTATGTTCTTATACAGCGGTGTCGCAGAGACCAGTGTATCCATCTTCTAAGCCAGGAAAAGACTGGGACAAGCTGGAAGCTGAAGTGAAGAAACAGGTCTTTCTTTCAACACTAGAGGCTTTGCTTTACTTAATTATTTTTTTCTGCTTATCACTTTTAAATTTCACAGGAGAAAGATGAGAAGCTTGATGGAGATGCTGCTATGAACAAGTTTTTCAGCGATATCTACCAGAGTGCAGATGAGGATATGAGGCGAGCCATGAACAAATCATTTGTAAGCAATCACTCTTTTAGTCCTTTTATTTGTTTGATAACTCTCTCCTTTGTCCTTGTGACTGATGATATACGTTCTCTGTTGGTTCTCGTTTTAACAGGCAGAGTCAAACGGAACAGTGCTGTCTACAAACTGGAAAGAGGTTGGGACTAAGAAAGTGGAGAGCACTCCACCAGATGGAATGGAACTCAAGAAATGGGAATATTGATCTTTTGAATCCCCGTTTCTGACTCTGTCAAAAAATCTGATAAATCTTTTTATCTTTTAAGTTTATTTTCGTTGTCTTGCTTGAGTTTGGCTCTCCATTCTTGCGTTGTGCTCTATAAGAACATTCTGATACTTTGCTTTTGTATTAGAAAACCAAAATCGCGAGTCTGTGTTTTTACTTTTTACTTTTTTGTCGAGACTTCACCGAGCGTTTCATGTAGAGATGTCAATCGGACTAGTCCGCATCCATCTGGAGTGTCCGCGACAGACAAAAAAAATATTTGTGACTGTATAAGGCTGGCCCGTTAAGATTGTGGTACTAAAATAATGTCAAAGACCCGTTCTACTAAATTTAGTAGATAAACGGACCAAACCAAATAAATTAAAAAATCTCTTATATAATAAAATCATAACATTAACTTAAATACAATGTTATATTGTCTGTTTTGGACTAGATTGTATTGTTACTAGGAAAGATAATCTCGCCTATAAGATTATCATAATTATATTCTTATCCTACGAGATTATTATAATTATATCTTTATACTAATCGATATTTATTAAAAACAATCTTCCTAATCCTAATAGAAAAACTAATTTACAACAGCTATTTAAGACCCGATCTACCTAGAACAATTATCACAATTCTCAAACGATTTGAAATTAAGATTTGAATATCATAATTATCACAACATCTATTTAACCATTTAAGATTTGATTTTCGTTGGTTTTAAAAGAAATCTATAACAAATTAAGATTTGAATTTTGTTTGTTAAAATTTTTTTTTAGCCAATTAAAAGTTGATTTTTGTTGGTTTAGAAAGACCAATTAAAATTTGATTTTTGCTGGTT